>JAQGAE010002775.1:0-16650 GCA_034696685.1 Julus scandinavius | reverse complement strand
CTCTTTTGGTTTGGCTGGAATTGTGTTTTAAAATTTCACCCATTGAAAGTGATAGGGTTGTGATTCACCTTAAGAATGTGTATCCAATCTAATACAGTGTATATGCATGTAATAAACTATACATGCTATGCGATACTGCAGACAGGGGCTTAAGAAATATGTAAAAATGCCAATAACATTTTAGTAGCCTAATAAGTTTTTAATATGCATTTATTTCGAAAAAAAAAATATATTTACTGTTTTCCCCCTTGTGTATTTATAAAAGTACTTATTTGCTAATAAATTAAATGATGGGCTGGCTTATTCAGTATACCTACATCCAATATTTTTGGACTTAATCCACCACTGATTCTATTAACTACATTTGCTTATAAAAATAATTGCATTAATAACTGTAGAATTTATATTACCTCAATTAGTCAAGAAACTGGTGCTATTTTCTAGTTTATTATTTTTTTTAAATTGAACAAACTTAATTGGGAGTATTCTTAAATTACACGCGTCTTTCTTTAACATGTGTTATAATTAGTATTTAGAACACTATTCTAATTTGAATTTCCCAAATGATTTTTTATTTTATTATAGAACCAACTTCTGAATATTTAGCTATTAATTATTCATTAATAATTCATTAGGAATACTAAAGTTCACGTGACACCTTGTATATTCACTCAACTTTCATTAGCATTGTAGCGCCCCCTAGTAGTGGAAATAGGAACTTACCCTTCCATTTTGAGTATTATTCTTGCGTAGGGCACCAACAGCTGCTTGTCGATATTCCCAATCCAGTTGATCATATTGTTGCTGGATTCTCCTGCAAACATAAATTTAATAGTTTTCACAAAAAATAGTCTTGTATATTTATGCAAATAAGAAAAAAAGAAAAAAATATATATAGGACGATGGAGTTGCAATATTGATGCACGAGATGGCGCTAAGCCCACCAGCCCACAAATATGATTTGAAATTTTAAATATGCGTATAAAAAAACGCGAAGGTTGGCCTACTTACGAGATTATGATAACCAACTCCTGTTGTTGCAGTTCTTTGGCCTATAACAATAAAATAATTCCATTTTTTTATTATTGTTCATTTAAAAAATGGATGAGTACTGTTAAACTCCTCTTAGGGATTACTCGGCCATTGCACGCCTTAATTGACAGAATATTGTTAAATTTTATAATGACTGCAATTGCCAAATTGTTCATTAGCAGTGTCTATTCGTTAACCTTGATACCTTGATAATGAATCGTGCTATTAAGATGTATAGTTATAATGTTTAACAGTTTTTTAAACTTTGCAGTTTAGGGTCTGATGATTTTTTTAAAATATCTAACAAAATATTCCACTTTAAAAGTTATTATTTTTTTATTAAATTTTATTATTCGCATTATTAGGCTTTGATATTTTGGACCTTTTTATATATCTGTATATCGAATTTTTGTTTTGAAATGAGTAGATCAAAGGCGTTTTCCTGCTAATTCATTCTGTGAACAATTTACCCCAATCTTGAACATAGTTTTCCATAACCTGTTCTAATCCAGGTAAATGGTCGAAAATGAGCAAACGTTTGTGTGTCAAATTGGACAAATATTTATTTTACTCATAAAAGGTTTTATTTTAATAGATATATTACCGACGAATTTTTTATGACGAATGCACAGGTTTATTCAATAAACTTTTCGCTGTACAACAACCTGTTGACGTTTTAAATTAGTTCAAATTTTCATTTTAACTCAATTTGTTTAGAGAATTTTATCAGAAAGATGAGTTCAGCTAATTTTCAGTAATATTCCTGAGTAGTATAATATAGGTTTTTATGCTATATGTGCTGAATTTTATAAAAAAAAATAGGTCACTGACGCTTAATTTTTACTGAACTTTCTATAAATTGTTGAGAGATGTTAATAAAGGATGATACGCCGCAGGCCGTTTTGTGTTGTTGTTGTAAAACTAACTTAAGAATTTAACTTTTCAACGTTTTATCAGGATAAAGATGCGTCGGTTTTGCGTGAAGCAACACCAATTGTAATTAACTGAAAAAAGTCGTTGATTTTTTCATTTGGAGGCCCCTTCAAGAGAAAAAGCTAGGTCATTAACGATGAATTTGCAGGTCAATTTCATAAAATTTCTGAGAAGTATTAATATGAAATTACTTCCTGTTGACGAATTAAAAACAACAAAAAACTAAGCTATATATCATAACATCTAATTGTATAATAATATCATAAACTTCTTCACTAACCGTGAATTTATGTTCAAATTTGTGTATGTTTTTAACAAGAAATTCGTAACGATATTTTTAGGGAAACTACATGTAAGCTACAAATGATATTATTTTACCACGTTTTATCAATAAATTCCTAATTTCTAACATGGAAGTCTTATATAGGGTAATAATTAATAAAATGAAAATTGTAATTGGTCAGTAATATGGAAGTTGCTTAAAATTTCAGCGAAAACTTCAACACTAAGAGTATATGCAATTTATATTTCCATATAAAGTTCGGCAATTTGACAAACCTTTTTATTTCCATTAGTATTTTTTCCTATCTCTTAATGTGTTTCTCGATCTCTTAGTGCATGCTTTTACTAAGCAGAGCACTTCATTTAGTAAACGTGTTATGTTAATATAACTAGTTAAACTATCAGTTAATAAAGTGCTTATCTCTGCTACAAATTTATTCACATATTTTAATACCGCTGAATGTAGTTCTAAACTTAATATACACTACGGTAAATATGCATATCATTCACGAACAGTTATTTAAGAGTTTAATTTTCTATAACCGTCGAGTAAAATATTTTAATTGAAATGCTGCATAGTTCATTCTATTTTAAACTTTCAATTGTGGTCTGATTATTCAGTTTATTCACGACAGACCTGAATCATTTGCATTGGACTGGACTGTCTTCCTTTCTTGTATAATAAGTGGGTCGAAAAAATCACATTTCCTTTATAATTTACCCTCTGCACTACCAGACAATACATATTAATTAACTAGTCGTCTCATTATACCCCGCTTTCTTAATTTGGATGATGACTGCACGAATAGTCAAATGCATAAACGAAAGTGTGACTAATTCGTGTCAGTGACATCGTGAGGGATTTACCTGTTGTTTTCTCCCCTCACTCTTTTTGTTTTGTTTTGAATAATAATGATGGGAGAAATTTACCTTTAGAGAACCTCCTTCCTTGGTGAAGGATCCTATGAGTTCCCTCTGGAGGACAGCCAACTTTCTTCTTTCGGCTTCTAGCATGAGGCTGGTGACCTGCCATATCGTAGAAAAAGAAATTCCATCCAAAGGTTAATCAGGGATCATATGCAAATTACTTCATATAATCCTCCCCCCACACATTGCACTTATCCTTATGTGGGCTATCCATCCTAACCGACCCACTGGACTAGTAAGTATTAGCTCTTTTAACGATGCACCACTTCTTGCAATCATTGTACTTGCTTAGGCAGTACTAGTACTCAAATTGTTCTGTAGTATGTGTAACCTCAAATGGCTTTTGGATAAACGGGGGGTGAACAAATTTTGTTAGAGCTTGTTAATATGGTGTTGGACCACCTACAATCTCAACCTTACTTTGAAAGGACTTGTTCAAGTTTTGAATAGTTGCTAGCGGAATTTTACGCCATTTGTGGTAAAGAACTGTACCATTTCTATCTTTCTGATGGATTCTGTCAGTTTGCATGGGGCCTTTCTAAAAAGACGTCCTCAGGAGAGGGAGGGGGAATCTGGACGTCCACTAATGATGGTATTTTTCATTTTTTGGATTTTCTGTTTAATTAAGTTGTAAAGAAAGATCAGTAAAAGGGGAAATAGACACCAGAAAAAAATGTTTCTCTAGTCCCAAATGTACTTAAATTTGTAAACCTCGGGAAAGTCGGGAATTATGCCTAACTTAGTGTTAAGGAGCACCAATTTTATGCTGGGATTTGCCTTCGAGGTCGAGTAATTTCCGTTAATCCGAAAAATCTGGAAAAATTTCGTGGATTTGGTAGCGAGGCGGGTGCTTGGAAATTTATAGGATGGGGTTTTGTATGTTCCAAAACTTTTTCTCGACACGTTACTTTTCCAAACAAACTAAAAACGCTCATAAGAGGGGAGGGGGAAGGTCTGGGATAAAATGGTCACCTTGTGGACAGGGAGTAAAGGTACATTTTTAAGGAATTTTGGGAACGTCCTTTTTGAATGGATCTATATTCCGGTTCAGCGTCCTCTGGTGGTGTATGAGCTTTCACCTTTGCCAAAAGTGTTACATTGCAGCTTGTACTATCCTGTACTAACTTTGTTTCACTTTGTTCAATATTCACCAGGGGATGCTGAGCTTGCATAAAGCTAATTATCCATTGATTAGTTATACAAATCAACTTGAGCTTCCATTCTGTTCAACTTTTTTGGACAGTTTCTGAAATTCTGAAACTGACTTTCAGGTTTGAGAGGTTAGTGCCCAACCTAACCTCATTTGGAATCCAGTTAGTTCTCCCATGCTTAAGATAACGATACAAATGTGGATAAACTGTTTAGTTGAAGAAAATGTATGGTCAACATGCAAAGTCAGCATGTAGGGTTTCTAACCAGGCCCAAAAAATAACATTCTTCGAAATGTTTTAAACATTAAATGGCGTTTTGTCTTTGTGCATTTTCATTTCATATAAATATCATAAATCTTAAGTGAATTTGAATAGTCAATGAGTATCTTGCATACAAATATCCTCTAAAGAGAAGGGTTGCGCTTTGAAGGTAAAATCTTAATTATCCGATGTTGCAATTGGTTATTTGACTCTGCTTGTCAGCTATGGTAGCAGGAAGTTTGGGTGGAATTCAATTACTCTATAGATTATTATGTTACCTGTGCTATTGTTGAGTCAGATGAGAGAACAAAAGCGCTGGGTTTATTTTTAAGGGGTTTCCGGAATGCTTGGCTGACTGCGAAATTTTTTGCATTTATAATTTTCCCGTAATTCAAGGTCTTTATTTGAATAATCTGGTCTTAGTTTCAACGCAGCAAAGCATTTGCAAAAATTAGATTCCAGTTTCCACTTTCGCATTGAATTTTTACTCACGTTTTTATTATATTGTATACAGCTTAGAGGACGTTTTTGGTAACCTATATAAGAAATGTTTAAATGCTTTAAAGAACTATAGGATTGCAAATTTCTTAGTTTTTTTTTTGGTTTTTTACTTTAAATAACCATGAACCATGTAAATAAATATAGGCTGCATATAACTTTGCTTCTTAATGCTATTCATTATAGCGCCGTTTTTATATCTGTAACTGTTCTAAATGGCGTGATTACTCTATTCGACCGTGTTATTGCCATTAAACGTTTGTGTTTTTATGATGTGTATTCATCCATGCACTATTTCTTAAATCATCTGAAAACAATTTTTTTTTGGCTGAAGTCATGATTAGCGTACAAATGGAGGTTAAATTCGAGGACGTTTTCTATATACTACGTACCAAGGAAGTAGTTCATATAGCGGCTGTGGTCATGGAATGGATTTCATCCGTATTCAGCTAATAGGAAATGCATTCCGTGACCATATGCTAGTGTTTGAAATTGCACTTCCACAAGTTAGAATATTGAACAAAATTTAGTGTAAAGTTAAGTTAGCTGATCGACATTTGCATTATATTAATGGCTAACAAAGTATTTTGTTTTAACCATTAAGGAGCCATTAAAATAGACGTCCTCAAGAGGGGATAGGGGGAGGGAGTCTGTTGGCACGTGGACATCTTGTGGGCAGGGGGAAGCCATTATAGACGTCCACTAATGATGGTATTTTTCAGTTTTTGGTTTTTCTTATTGAGTTTTAAAGGCCAGTGAAAATAGAAAGAACCACCAGAAGAAATATGTGCATTCTCAAATGTGGGTACTTTAATTTATAAATCCTCGGAAAGTCGGGAATTATGTCTACATTTGTGCTAAACACCAATTGTATGTTGGAATTTCCCTTCGAGGTCAGGAAATTTCTGTTAATCAGAAAAAACTGGAAAAATGTCGTGGAAATGGCAGCGAGACGGGTGATGTTGGAACATTTTGCATGAAGTTAAATTGTAATATGTATACTTCATTCATTTTAATGAACTATCTGTTAATTATCATGCCTTGTCAAAAAATATCGTTTTCCATTCTAAGTTTTGTAACACTAAAGGCGTGTCTCCACCAACAGATACATAGTATGTACAAAATGAGGCTGGATACACAAATTCACAAACACCAAACATCAAACACAAACCATGAAGTTACATAAATGACAATGTATGCGAAGTGTATCCACCAGAAGAGGCATAAAAACGGATGCAAATGTGTCCAGTTTATGGCGCTCTTACTATGGTATTTTAGACCCATGATTTGCAGACGATATTTTTTTTTTAAATTTCAACACGTGCGTGATTGTTGCTTTAATTGAGCCAATAGGTTAGCCGAGCCGACGGCTGACGGCTCAGCTGAATACCGGATATATTTTTTCCCCTTTTATCTAGACCGCCTCCCGATTGATCGTTCAAATGTGTGCAGATTCACGATTCTGGATACAAAAACGAGTCATAACTTTGCTGAAGCGAAAGTGGTAAGCAAGCTTTTTGCAAATTTGTTTCAACAAACCTTGTTTCTGTTGGTGGAGACGCGCCTTAAGTTATTAAATTCAAAATTGTTACTTATGGTAAATTTCATTTTCCGAATCAAACAACCGTTTGTTTTAAACATGTGAGTGGTAACGGAGCTGCCCAAATATAATACCCACATTTCCTTTAATATTATCGCGTGGAAACAATGGCATATCTGTACTTCAGGATGGGGTTCAATGGGCGTTATGGAGATCTACGTCACGGACAGCATCATGTGACATTTAATTCATTGTACTAATCGAGGAATCAAAATTGTTCTCAATGCACGACGTTGATTTGATGCTGGGATTACATTGTTGAGCAACAAAATCTGTATTAGGTACATTGCGGAAAGTTCTTTGTCCATATTCTATGTAAAAAAAATTGCTACATTTTAAAAATTGTACCTAATTTTAATTAGCTACGTTGTTTTTATAAGTTGACCATATAGTTAAAGAAGTTGTTTTTCTTGTCCAAAAGCCTTGTCTGCTTCAGGTTTATCGAAGTTATCGACCAGAAATATGCAGAAATATCTGCCATATCAACTATGTAATACGGATTGAAATGCCTGATAACGGTTATTTTAAAAATAGTGCCCCATAGGGTTCTTTTTGAAATTTGAATTATAATTCGAGCGTGAAATAGTTAAGCATGGGATAGTCATCTGTATATGGTTAGAATATTCAGGGTCACTGAGCAGAATTTCTCATTAATTATAAACTAAATCACGTTTACCTCCAATTGTACTCCGAACAGTTCTCGGGTTCTTTTGTCCGCTTCACGGTTATCCAATTTTGTTGATGACGTGATGCTCATAGTATCTACATAAAAAAAAAATTAAGAAAATCTTATTTGACAACCGACATGTGTGCCATATACAGTATTATTCTAATATGATTCAATGACATGACTTGCTAACTATATAATGAGTGAGGATATCCAGAGTCAAAGACCAGACATAGTTTTTGCCACCCACATTGTAAGTGCATTAAAAAACATTATAAATATGCATAAAATATAAACTACTGCATATTAAGATACATGGTTTTACACTTTTTTACATTGAACATTAGCTTGACACAAGTTTAGTTAGTTAAACACAGAAATGATCATAAATGTTACTTATCATGCAGGAAACCTAAATCTCTGGAATTGCTTACTAAGATGATACGCTGAAAACAAATAAGGAACTTGGGTATAGAATAAAAAAAAATTATAGAAAAATGCACATGTTTGCCTTGTTTTTTTGTCTTCTGTACACTAAGGTGTACCGTTGCCTTTACAGGTTAGCTGCTCTAAATAATCGAGGATAATAGTGCATGCACTCAAAGGTGTTAAATTAGGCTTTTCAAGCGCAGAAAAGGCGTTTAATTGGATTACTTTTATCAGGGTTTTTTCAGTTAAATCAACTGACATCAGATTTTTTTGTTGTCAAAATTTCTCAAGCGGAGGGTTTAATTATTTTAGAGAAGTACGTGGTGCTTGATTACCATCATATGGGAGGCTGAAAAAAGTTATCAAGGAAGTAAAAATAATAATAGCTTCAAATTATGGTGATTTATATCCTTTATATCACTAAAACATCTTCTAATTTGAAAATTTTGATTACTTGTAATTTAAGATTCAAAAAGCATTGCTGGAACATAAATATTTAGAAAATATGATTTATGAGCGTACGAAATGATCCGAGATATTTACACATAATACAAGCTTGTACAAATGCTGTATTTGGATTAAGTATGGCTAGGGCTCTTAGCATTACTCCTAGAACTTATTTGGGAAATAGCCAATCTGCGGCGTATGCCTATATAAGACGGCAGTGGATTTTTTGTAGGTGCCAGATTTAAAGAAAAGCTGAAGTCAAACTGGCTTGATGTGTATGCATACAATGAAAATGTTGAAATCCCTTTTCTAGAACCATAAACTAAAACCAGTATTGGGCAGTAATTGAGTACATTGAATGAATTTGTGCAACAAGAAAAAAAGTACTGAGTAAAATGAGTAATTGAATGCAAATGTACACATATGTTTGAATACAGTGCACTCGATTACAAAAATGTACTCACAATGGGTGATTACAAATGTCCTTAAGTATTAACGCAATCTGAAATTATGAGTACCAATGTTATCGAGTATGAATGGAAATACTTTTAAGTAAGTAATTGAGTCACATTTAATACATTTTAGTAGTGAGAATGAGTAACTTGAAATGAAGGTAATCCTAAAACTAATAGGAATGTATCCTAATTTGTACATTTCTACTTATGATTCTTTTGCTATCGGATGTTCTGTTCTTTTTTCTCTTTAATTATTAAGATTTTTCTATGTCTAAGAGGGTTTGTGTTCTCAAATTCAGTACGATTTTTAAAATAAAAAATGTGTTTCTGCTTTGCAATCCGCCATACTTGTAATCAATAACCATGAGTACAAATTACCCAAGTCTGATTACGATACAACTCTGCATACTATGGTGTATGATTCCACCAGTACTTCTGCACATGAGTACAGACATATGTATTTGCCAAAGTCTGATTATTCATTTCATATGACTGCTGATTACATGTACTCTACTTATACAATAGGGTATGATTCCACTGCAATCGTAATCGGTACGCCTACTCATGAGTACAATTTGCCCAAGGGACAAGTCTGCCATTAGCTATATATTAAGACTACCTGATTCCTGTACTGATAAACGTTTGCCAAGCACGTAATAGTAGAAATCTTACACACGCACTTCCTTTTCATGTTGCGTGACTATTACCTAACATAATAAATTATTGGAATAATGTCCTGCTTAAAAAATATAAACATTGAAAATACTACACGTGATTCATATTTAGTGTTTCCCTAGAATCAATTCTCAAAACATATCTAGTTCTCTCAAGGATCATATAGATAATTTCGTGAGACAGGGACATTTTCAAGAAATACTTCTTTATCTCTAAAGATTTCATCAATATTAGCTGGCATATACTGTATGAACAAAAACCGCTCAAGTAATTCCTACTATTTTAACTTTGGGTAAATAGGTGTTTCCAGTTGATTTAAGGCTGAGAAAAGGGAATTTGGATTAGCTTTTATATGCTTTACTCCAAATTTAAAAAAACCTACCACGTTAGGTTTACTTAATGAAGCGTTGAATTGCTTTCTTGAGCATCTCCTCTGTTATAGTTTGAGATAAGTTCACACGTGTGTACTTGTAACCCTTTTGGTTTAACTCTTGATACACGTGTCTCCTTCCTACATGAAAGGTTTCCATCTGCACTCCCCCGTGTACACTTCCTACGAAATTAACGTTGGCTATATAATAGAAATGCGAGAAAACCGTAGAATTAGATCAATTCACGTGGACACGAGTTAAGAAGGAAATTTAAATCCAAGAGCAGTAACTTTTATGAGGAAGGTCAGTGACATGGGAATCTTAAGATTTTTATTGTTCGTTGCTTTATGGACATTTCCTTAAAAAAAAGTGAAAAACATAATTTGCACAAAGAAGAGCAGGTACGTGTTTGGAGAGGTCTGAAAATGGCGCAAAATCTCAGTTGTTTTTTGGATGTTGTCGTGCAAAGAACATGGTGTTGTTTTAATCTCGTTCTTGACATGTTTTTTCTCCCCCAATTTTATCAACAATCAATTTAAGCATTCGTGCGAATCCATTTAAAATTTTGACTTGGAAGGATTTTGACAGAAACTTATTACTTGCAAGTACCAACAGGGAAGCGGCGTATTTATTCAATCTTTTTTTCTTCCCCCAAATGAATTAGAAATTTGAAAAAAAACAGTCACCGCTAGAACATTAATGCTCACCATTTTCAATCTCCTTTAGCATCGTTTTGTACAGAAATTTCAATTAGGTGATCTATTTATTTGAACTAATTGAGCGTCTGAAGTAAATCAAACTTGAAAGTAACTATCAGATCCAAATACTCAGCGTTTTTATCCACTTTGCCAACCTGTTTTAGTGGGATACACAACAATGAGTTCAGTCTTTTGTTTTTATTTTTTAAGATAAATGTGTGACCATTCGTTACTGCATAAATAAAATACGTCGTACGCGATTTGTTTATGATTCTGTTTTAAAACCCATAAATTGAAACCCATAATTTTGTTGTACTCTTCCCTTGCTTAACACCTGACTTAAGTTTTGTGTTATGCATATTGTGAAAGTTTACAATTCCCATATACGTCTGACCAATTTAGTTGTACATTGAATTTTTTTATAGGCCAACAAGTTTTTTTTTTTTTTTTTTTAAGTGGAAAAGCAGTAAGTTTCTAGTCCAATTAAATCGTTTTGCCCAAGAAAAATCCTGTAAAGGTTTGTCCCAAATTTAAATATAAGAAACTGTGCTAAAATCGTACAATGTGGATTTGGTATTTTTTTTAATTTTTTTTTTGTTGTTGTTAATATTTGAAATAAATGCAAGCTGTACATGTGGTCACGCATTGGATTTAAACCTAGCTCTGAAAACATATTTACATAAAGCCTATTTCAGTAGTATTCAAACTGGGTTCCGCAACATTTTTATATAATTGTCAAACATTAGATATTTTTTTGTTATATCAGCTGATGTACTCGAACAAACTGATGTATCATTTTATTAGTTAGGATGAATCACACATCACAATTTAATCATTAGCATTCGTATGATTAAAAATCGTATTTTTAACAGCGTAACAAAGTTGTACTAACTTTTTGTTTTTAAAAAATTCGATATCCAGTATTTTAAGAAATGAATGCTATTGAGCCGCCCAAAGTTCATTGCGGTACTGCTGTACTTTAGTGTACTTATTTTGAATTGTGTTGTGTAGTATTATTCAATGAAATTCTAGTTAATAGTTTATTGTATTATGCATATAAACTACGAGTGAAAAATGTATAAAACAATACAAATATACAAAATGAAATATTATCAGTTACTTTTGAAGTTCGATTGAAGTTTTCATTTTGAAAGTTATATACCTTGAAGTTAAAAAAAAAATACACGTGGTACATTTTTTGAAACAGGTTCCGAAGAAATAACGTTTAAAACGTTGGGTTTCGTCAGGGTTAGAAGTCTGAAGACAGCTGTCTTTAAATCGGTTTTCAATTAGGTTGAAATCCATTACTGTTACGTGACTACAGCTATTGAATTAAATTTCTTCTATTTCCAACTCAGGTTTCCCATTCCATGTATGATCATATATGGTTCTAGCGATTTTTTTAAAAATCTTATTTCACTTAAAAATGTAAATGTTTTAGTGTGTCCCTGAGGGTTAAACAACCGTTATTTCTCACCTACTTTAGTTATAAGTGGATAAAGTTTAATTAGGGTTGAGCCTGTTCTATTACGGACTATAACAGCACATGGGTTACATGCGTAGGTGGTTGAAAACGATAAGATCAGCATTTTAATCAGTAAAATGCTTCATTGCATTACTAATTCGAAATAATAAAAAAAATGACCAATTTGTGAAAAAGTTGGAAAAATTTTCCCAAATACGAATGCATGTCATAATGGTAGAGTTAATTTATTGCCGCTTTTAAATCGGTGTAAAAATAAGATTAAATCTGGGACGGCCTAGGCAAATTTTGAATATTATCAAGGCGGAAAATCAGATTAAATCCGCCCTTTTTCCGAGGCTTATCTGCCCCACATTCACAGAACAGACTGCAGTCTTAAAGGCTACTGACATAATCAATGCACGCAATATTACATCATAGTTTTGCATTGATTACTAAATTTTCTTTTATTGATTAATCAATTTAATATTACTTTTTATACTCACGAGAAAGGAACAATGACCCTTTTGGTAATTTTGAATTTTATTTTTGTACACCTAAACCTCAAATAGATTTATATGCAGTGACACGCACTTTAACGCAGTTTCGCATTAATGAGTACGAGATCATATACACCTGTATACATCTTAAATCTAATTTTCAAGTGAAAAACATTGAATTTAAGTTGATAGTTTTTGTAAATTTCTAGTCACGATTTAAAGTTCATTGATCGGTAATATTGTTGTCTTCCTCCTCCCTTCCTTCTAGAATGTTGTAATGCCATAATTCCTTCTGGTGTTATCTCAGTATTAATAGGGCATATACATTGAAAAGCGTCCTAACTTTATAGAAATATTATTGTTTAGAAAAATGGCAATGCATGTGCACTTAAAATTTATACCCTTAAGGTGAGATTAGTGAAAATAAATGTGTTCCATAAACCATCCACTTTTTGGTCATTTCTTATAATGTACCTTATTATGCATCAGTCTTGCATGGTACAGACTAATTTTCACTTCCCTGTTTACGAAATTCCACTGTTTATTGAATGTCTAGTTCACTGCCTCTAGTTATACAGGATTCGTTGGTTTTAAACTTGTAATGGAAAATAATGTAGCTACATATTTGTTTGCCATGCACTCACCAACGATTAAAAAAACAACTTAAGTATCTGATCAAATATGACCCACATTTTCAAAATTAGGAAATTCGAATTTACGTTTGCATGGATCTTATTTCCTTGTGTGCTTTGCATAATACACTGACTTGCATCTATCTGAATATCTTCGTCGTACATTGAACGACTTAAATTATAAGTGCATTTTTAATGAAATTAAGATTGTGTTATATATACTCTACTTTAGATTTGATGAAATACAGTAAACAATTCATGGTTCATGAAACTCGTTTCACAACTGAGAAACTATCTTGAAAATGTTGATTAACTATATAATGATTCATTTCACACACTGAATAAGTTGAAGACTATTTCTTCAAATAGTCTACAATAAAGTTTATTGCCATCTTCACTGCTGAGGAGTACATGTGATGGTTTTTTTTTTTTTGGTTTTTGTTTTGTTAAATGGCTGGTGGTCACTCTTTTGGCCTTACGTATTTGCATAAACACAAATTTACGTTTACAATATAGGAATTAGTTATTTTATAGTTAAACAAGTTGACTTCCATATTAGATGGTCAACAAAGTTAGTATGTGGTCAACATCAAATGCCCTCTTGACTATAACCCGTATTGAAATATTCAAATTTGGAACCCTTGAATAGAAGAAATTTTATGCAGGTGGCTCATGATTGTATTATCACCATGCTGTGAGCAAGTTATCGTTAAAAATAAAATCTCAAGTGTAGAACTTGACATGTATTGGGTGGTGCAACTGATGGCGAGGTTTTGATTACAACTGTTGCTACCCCATTGAAGCTTAATATTGAGTAATATAAATGTATTCCTGTGGTGTGTTAAGCAGTGTTATAAGTTGACCCACAACTATTCTACTTGTTTTCGTATATAGGATAGCTCTATAAGGTTGTTATTAAAATAGTACAAATTGGTACAACTTAGATTTTCAAATTCTGCATTTGTTTCATTATCAACAGTCGCAAGTCAAACCATTTGTTGTACTTATGGTACATTTTAATTATAAGTATAAAAAAGTTGGCACAATTACTTGTTGCAGTTTATAGTGTCAATTCAATTGGCATCAACCTTTGACAGAATGTATGATTCAAAAAAGATGTGGTAAACAGAAAACAGATGAGCCAAACATTATTAGGTAATTTCGGACAAACTAGTTACTATAGTGAGAAGATCGCGTTTAAAATGTAAACTTGTTCTTGATGGCGGTGGCCTCAATGTTTCAAACTAAATGCGATTTTAAAAGGAGTTTCAATAACTCAAGTAAAAACAAATCCTCATTAACTGAAGTGTCCACAGGTGGAAAACAACCGTACTTTCAATCAGATTGCTTTCGGCAAGCTGTAAATTGCTAGAACTTTGGGAGCTTGAAACATGTCTTAAAACATGTTGCCCCCAACTTTCTTAAGTTTATACCTTTCGAATGGCAGTTAAACAGCATATTAAAATATAACCAGATTTTTTCAACAGTCATATTGTATTTGGGTTTTATAACTCATCCTTTATTTATGCTTGTTATTTGGATAATCACGTTTTTTCAGTTTGCCAAAATGATTTTGACAAAACCTTTATTTTTCTACAAAAATTCATAACCTCATTACAAAATCTCTTCAATGGACTGTTCACTCTAGAGAGCTCAATTGCAGTTTTTCGGACAAATTTTACTGAAAAACTGACGTGTTGCCCCCACCAAGACTTCTTACGCCTATAAACAGTGCAAAATAATGTTAGGCTTGATATTCTAGGCCAATCTAAGCTACAAGTATATAAAGACCTATCAAAGTTGCACTAATACATCCCAATAAAACGGTTTGATTTTGTTTAATTGAATGGTATAAAGCATACTGAAATCATGCTGTGATTTAACTTATATTTTACTAAATAAATGTATTTTAACATTTTACTCTAGGAATGTCACCTAGATATTCCTATTTTTTTTTGCCTGGTCATTATTACATAATTTGTTGGGTACTGAATTCTTTGGAATGTGGGTCATCTGCCAACAGAACTGTCTTCTGGATACGAAACATAGCCCTGGAGCCCAAGGTAAGTTCCTAATTTCCGAATGTGAAATTAATTACAGTTAACTGCATTTTTAGGAGCCAACTCAGTCATTTTCAATAAACATCTTTTGTAACAAACTGATAATTTCACAAATGTAAGGTATGGGCTACTAATGCAGCAATTTATTTTTATAATAACTGATGAATAATTTTATAATGTTGCATCATTTAGCTGAAATTTCTACCATTTCATTTCATTAATAAAAGCGGTATATCCAACATGTAGGTCATATGAAACAGTGGAGTTAAATTATAGGATAAATGTCTGAGGGGATATAAAATACACGCAATATAATTCTTTTCAATTGAGCTGATGCCAAGAGGAAACTAGAACGGAGTCTACTTCAATAAACCATCTTCCAGATGTAGTTAGTTATTATGTAATTGTAAAAACCGCACAGTAACTATTATAATTGAAATAAGAGAGCACATGCTTTTGAGATTTAATAATATACATGTCCATGTTCTCGACTTCAATCTACAAAGAATACAAAACGAATATCAACTTTGAAGACAATCACGTGTGTTCCACTCTGGTGACCGACAAAATAGCTGCCAAAGTGGGCATATATACTAAGGACCAATATTTTCAACCAGTCTTCCATTAATATGAACATATTAGCCTATCAAATTACACGTGTGTGTGTTCGACGCATGTAAGATCTTATTACATTTGTTATGTTTATTTCCTTGTTCTGTAATCGTGTTTCAACATTTGATGCAGCTGCAATGTGAGGTTTCTGGAAAATCCTGTTTTTGATTTTGTACCATTTCGGCTCTTCAATTTTATTGAAAAATTGTATTACATTGTATATTTTATAAACTTGTGGATTTGTTGATGAATATGCATTTATCAAATATGACAGCTTATGCGTCAGCAATTTGCACAAATTGACTATTTTAAAAAGATTCTTGCAGCTGGGATGCTGGTTATTGATATGAATGCATTGGGCGTATCAATAATACACCTTCAATATTAAACTGGCACTTCCGCCTCGTATTTATCTAAATTCTTATAAATTTGTTAGATAGATTGGTGTTTATGATATCAATTTTATCAGATTTATAGATGCGATGCTTGAAATTACGACTTGCGTGCCATATTTAGAAGAAATACCCATGCATATATTATTGTGGGCAATTTACTCAGTAGTTGCTTTCGTGCAAATCTTACCCCTATTTACAAATTATATTAAAGCTTAAATTATTAAGGAAGTGCGATAATAATAATTTTGAAATTATGGTTTTTAATATGGATCAGTCGTTTTGTGTATACGAAAAACAAATTAAATAGAGTGATTTTTTAATGGGCATCATTCTACGATGAAATGTGGGCCAAATTCCTGGTTAATTCGATCTTTCCAAAAAGGTCAACTTCTCATAACATTAATGAATAGTAAATATTGGCTTGGAGGTAGGAGGTTTTATTAATAGTGGACATGTCATGTTGAGAATCTCATCTTATAGCCGTATATATCCCACATTCAAATGTTTTATATATTTTATATACCAAAAAATATATTTTTTATATATTGTCCCAAATATCGTAT
>JAQGAE010002774.1:0-16655 GCA_034696685.1 Julus scandinavius | reverse complement strand
GGAATCATCTTTACTGCGGGAAAGAATGCTCGTGTATGGGTGGCTAATGTGAGTGCTATTATTACCAAAAACCTGTTTGTCTTAACGACCAAAACAGGCTTTGGGGTATCATAAGGTGAAAAAAAATCGCTAGTGCGTGCATATATAGCCGATATTTAGTTCCATGTAAAAAAAAGTCGCTTTGAACATTTAGCCTTATTATTACAGCTAACCCATTGCCGGCACTTTAACATACATGGTTTTACTTTACAGTTTACAACTGACCTTCTGTTCAACAGCGGTAATGACAAGACCGTTCGGCTGCTTGTGGCCAGTGGTACTCCTGTCTACATGTATGTTTTCGACTACAGTTCGAGAGACATTTCGGCCACCAACCTCACGGGTCGCCCTGGTGAGTTGGCCAAGTTGGTGAAACACAGTACTTGATAACATGCTATATACTTTATCTTTTTTTCTCCTCCAGACGTTGGCCACACTAGCGAATTGAATTTGCTGTTCAACAGGAACTCGTCGGAAACACAGGAATACAGTGATGAAACCGAACGAGTCAGCAAGGACATGGTAAACTTGTGGACAAATTTCGCTGCCTATGGGTAATTTATTAATATTATTATTTTTTTTTCCGCAATAATGAAGTGCTTTTAAAATTCATTGCAACGGAAATATTGAAAGGAAATGCAAATATTAAAAATGTATTTGAAGCTGATAAGCCTCTTGCAAGAAGGATGCTATTATTCGTTAGGGAAATACATAAATAGTTTGCACGTAAAATGTAAAAGAACGGCATAAAAAGGGAATAAAACTTTACATATCTTTTGTTTCTTTATGCAGAAATCCAACTCCCTCTGGACAGCTGATTTGGAACCCTGTGTTGCCTGGCGAGCGTTTAAAATATCTCAATATTTCTTTAAATTTCGAAATGCAAGAGGGGTATTTGACGGAAAGAATGAAATTCTGGGACAGTGTAATGTATGATAACAAATGAGCAAAAATTGCAATTGATGGCTGTTAAATATACATGTATTTTATATAAAAGCACATATTTCAATGTTTTCTTTTAAATACACTGTATCTCAGTGTTTATTATTTGATTTTCCTTATTAATGTGAAATTAATTTTCAAATATACAGTTATGAATTAGCAAACGTTTTATGCTAATTTTATATTTTATTCATTCATTATTTTAAAAAGTCTTGTTTAAATATATTTTACCACAAATGAGAAACCTCAAATATAAAATTGATATGTTCACTGCATTTGGTCTTTTGTGGGGGTGGGGGGAGGGGAGGGTATTGTTAACTAGAAAAGTTTGTTCAGGAATTTGTTCCTCTATAATAGGGTTTGCATGCTGTGAATGTCCAAAATATGTAATATAATGAAGTTAACGCCTAACGACCACTATAGGAGTCGACATAATCACTCAAATCCATTGACCGAGCTTCGTTCCAAAATAAATGCTTACTATTTGTTCTTCTTTTTCCATGCGATTAGACAATGGAATAAACTACCTGGCAATTCTCCTGATTTAGTAAAAATTCAATCAAACAATGATGTCTTAAGTCGCTACTGACGAAGGAGCATTCTCCTGAAATAATCACTGCAAAGCGTTCGAGCACATTGCGCCTCAAGTTTCTTATACCAATTAATTGCCTCATGGAACTTATACTCCAGAGAACAAACATTTAATGTTTCATATGAGGTAATGCATATTTTCAAGTTAAAATCGGTTGTAAAAAAGATTGCTATCTGAGTTTGTACTCTAAATGCGACTGAATCGAACAAGATTAATCAGCACGGTTTATCCCAATCAACGCACACAAAACCCGCATCTTCATTAATTGTTAAGAAACTTCACAACATACTGATAACTTCTTTAACCAGTAATTATTAGGTTGCCTCAATTAATTGAATATCTTTCCAACGAACCAATTTTCATCAACTTTTATTGAGCAATTCAAGGTCTCGCGTAATTTGAAATTTTACGAGCTTGCCATGCGCTTGAGGTTTATTTTTTATATCTCCAAGAAGTTTTTGAGTAACTCACAGAAAATCAAAATGGCGTTACTGTTTGTGAGCTTGCTGCTCGCTATCCTTAATGTTGGTTGCTCAAATGTTAACGAAACCAACAACAGAAATTTCGAAATGGCTAAAAATCCAGTCGTGAATACATTTCAAGGACCTGTGAAGGGTTTAACTATGAAATCCAGCCAAGGAAAACCTTTTGCAGCCTTCTTGGGAATACCGTATGGAAAAGCAGAGCGGTTTCAGGTAAGGGGATCTAGAGATTCAATGTGTAATTGACAAGTATTGACAGGTATACCTTACAGGCTACAATTTATCTCTTCATACTATCTTGCTTTAATTTGTTCCATGTTTCCAAGCATCGAAAGATGTCGTCATTAAATAATACAAATTTGATTCATTTTTGAGTAATATATCATGGGGAAATAAATCGATAATTAACTTATTCCAATGAAAATTTGAAAATCTAAATTTTGTTGCAGCATCTGGAATATTCCAAAATCATAATTTACGTCTTAAATCTTTAAAAAACTTCAAGTACCGGTATAGATTTTGCGAATACTGAAACACGAATCATCTTTGCAAAACCAAGATTTTACAAGTACACTACTTATATTAATGCAGGCTCCTGAATCAAATGAAAATTGGGATGGAATTTTGGATGCCACTGAAGATGGCCCTTTTTGCATGCAGTACGACGAGTTTGTTCTATTCGACATCTTAGGAGTGGAGAATTGTCTAACATTAAACGTTTACACAGCAAGGGTGAGAACAAATTTCATTATTACGTCATTGTTATTGACATTTACAGGGTGGACCAGAATTCCTCACCACCCTACTATTTTTTCTTACATCTTATAGTTATGAAAATTCTGATAGTAGGATTAAATAGGAAGTCATGTGTGCTCTATCCACTGATGTTATTAGATTTTAACTAATGTAGGTCGCTTAACTGCAGTGCAGCACTGAACTGCTGCGTAGCTACCATTTGGCATTTTCCTCAATTCTTATAAAACATTGTAAAAAGTTTAAATAATTGCCAATGAAGACGATAACAGCTGATTTCATACAAACAGCCAATTCTCTTCCTTTTCCTAATTTGACAATTTGTCTTAAGTGCTACAGGTCCCAAGTTATTATTGGAATTTCCATCAACAAATGGCCGTAGTTAAAATCTATAACGACATCAGTGGATAGAGCACACATGGCTTGCTTTTTAACACCAACATCAGAATTTTTATAACTATAAGATTTAAGAAAAAAAAGTGGTGTGGCGAGGAAATCTGGTATACCCTGTATAGCCTAGTTTGGATTTATAGCTATTGTACATTTATAAAAACTATATATATAAAAAAAATCTAAAGTGCTCCACAAAGACATTTTTGGGTTTTTGCTTAGTTTTTTTTACTCTTCACTGCATGCTATTTTCGATTTCGGAAGATTTGTTGTTAGTGTTAGAATGCGTTTGTTATAACGTGAATTCAATACACTAGCATAAAATATAGAAATTTTGATATTGCGTCATATACGATATCTCTGGTGCATTAATTCTTTAAAGAATATACAGTAGACTTGTATTTTATTGTATATAATCTGCAAATTAGAAAATAGTTAAAATACAACAAATTAGGTACCAAAAATTAAAGGAAGATATATTACAGTGTAATAATGAACATTTTAATTTGATTTGTATCTGAAAATACCAAATATATTCAAGAATATTCAAAATTTCATGATCCAAAAAGTTCCACAAAAAAAATCGTTTTCCATATATTTTCATTTTTTGAAAACTTTGGATGACATTCACGATCGCTTTTACCTCCCATTTCTTCAGAATCAATAAATAAAAAACTAAAAAATTCATCACAGTACTTCCCAAATATTTCACGAAAAATAAAGAGATCAATACAAATAAAATGATTTCCACGAAAATAAACAAAAGGTCGTTTTTTAAAAATTCTCACCGCGGATTCGAACAAAACTTACATCACTAATGAAGTAATATATAGTATATTTTAATATCGCTATTTTCGGGTATTGAACCTGAAATACTGAATTTACGTATTTTTGATAAGCTATAGTTGCCTGAAGACAATGATGAGCCTAAAAAGCTATTGCCAGTCATGGTGTTCATTAACGGAGGAGTATTTCTAGATGAAAATCCATCGTCTTTTATATACGGACCTCAGCGACTTATGAACTATCCTATTGTGTTGGTAATAATGAATTACCGTGTGGGGCCTTTCGGTACGTATACTTTAATTGATATCCAGCAAACAAGAAAATGTTTAACAAAATATTGAACGAGTGAAGGTTCGGTTATCAAAATCTTTAAATTAAGTAACATGTTAATTTCACTTCCGTGGAAAGCTAACCTATAGCAGTATATACTATAGTATATACTGCTTATATATGTGTGCTATATGTAAATGCTGACATTCAGAATACAAGATTATGAAATCTACTAATTGTATAGTTCATGCCTTAAGGTGCGTTTCCAAGTGAGAGAAACTCTCGATAGCAGTTGTCAATGTAGCACGTGCTACTCGCTCGAGAGCTGTACGTCTTTCTCAAATTTTATCGCTAGTGCATGGACGTGTGCGCCCTGGCCTCTCTGATATCAGCTCGCAAAATACGAGCCATGTTCGAATTTTGAGAGAAGCTGTCGAGAGCTGGCCTAAAATGTAGTAAAAAAATGGCCTGATGATGACCTTTCCCGCATAGCAGCAGAGCATTGAGAAGATGTTACGTTTAAGTAGTTTTAATTTTTTGAGCAAAGTTTGGGAAATTTTGTGGAATTCGAGATGTGACGAGTAACTCGCGAAAGTTAATTTCACGTGGAAACGCACCTTAACATTTTGGATGGTATACCATTACGTATACAGGTGGCAAATGTTCCTTATGTGGTTATACGTACTACTATGCATATTAGGGAATCCAAATTACAGGGATTTTCAGCTACCTGGGAATTCGAGTATTTTCTTGCTTTCGAATTTTCAAGTTTGCATGTTTTCAAAAGCATGCGTCCAAAGTATAGAAAGCATGAACACTAAGCAAATGTTTTTAGGCCTATTGAATGACCAGGACTTGCCAGACGAAGTGCTGATAATTAATGGCATGTATGAACGTTTACAATTAATTGTATTAATATAAGTAACTATACATAATAGGCCTATTCTGTACGGTATACACGTCACATTCCAGTCCCTTAACTATAAACAAATACTATATACATATCACAACTTATAAATTAATCATCTTTACTTATTAAGTTTGTATCTGTTTATTTAATTAGTGGCCTTGAATTTGACACGCATGGTAAACATTTTCTTCACGCACGCCACATTTCAAGCTATTAGCTAAACAAAGCTTTACTATACATATCTCAATTTGTAAATTAAAATAATCAATTTCTATTAATACAATTAATTTTAAACGTTCATGTCATTAATTTCAACCTACTTGAGATTAACACGTGCTGCCTAAGTCCGAAACACCGAGTAACCGAGAACAACAGCCTTAAGCTGCTGCATGGAACGCTACATACACCGTGAGTCATTAAAAAGTAGAACCCAATAAAAAAAAATCACAACTTCGTGAAAAATGCTTCGATTTAAATGAAATTTAGGAATTACAAAGAAGCATAGTGTAGGAACAAAAACCTTGTTCCTGACATGCGACAAATAATGTAAGTTTTCATTTTTCAACAAGACGGTGCGAAGCGCCCGCTCACCGTGCTCGAGAAACAGTTGAACTGATGCAACAGGAAACGCCACAGTTCATCGAACCCAACTACTGGCCACCAAACAGTCCGGACTCGAATCCAGTGGACTACATAATTTGGGTAATTCTCTAGGAAAAGGTTTACAAATCGAAGATTAATAATATCAAAGAATTAAAACTACGAATTAAGAAAACTTGGATTAAACTCGACCACCGTATATGATCGATTCTTCAATCAAAGAATGGCGCGTTAGACTCCGGGCTTGTATAAAGGCCACCAGAGACATTTTGAGCACATTTTATAATTCATTTTTATTCCTACACTATTGTTCTATGTACGTGCTAAATTTCATTGAAGCATTTTTCACGAAGTTGTGATTTTCTTTATTAGGTTCTACGTTTTTATGACTCACAAAGTATAATCACTAACACTATCTCCATCTTTTTTAATTAAAACAGTCTTGAGAGAAAGTATTGGTGAGAACCTCCCGAAAATACATCTATATTCTCAGAGTACTCAAAAACGATGGTACTGAATCGTGTACCATTGGGGGTACTCAAGCGAACTTTTCACTTGGGCAGTTTGACTATCTGCATTTGGCCCACATATGGCGCACATTATAATTTAACGGTACCTGATGATTAACTCAGCAAATAGGCATATACCAGAATACAAAATGTCCTTCTTCGATAAGCAAAGAGAAAAGGAAAATAAGATATATTATTTTGATATTTAAATGAAGCATAATTGGTCTTTTATTCATTATTCGTATATTGTAAATATTATGCAAATATAGTAAATTATAGCACACGCATAAACACTGACTTTTATCGATCAGGTTTCTTAAGCACAGGGGATGGTGTTGCCCCAGGTAACTATGGTCATCTGGATCAGCTCTTGGCTCTTAAGTGGGTAAAGCAAAACATTGTTAGATTCGGAGGTAACCCAGACAAGGTCACCCTTGCAGGCCAAGGTTCAGGAGGCGCTTCCGTCATTTACCACATGTTGTCACCCCAATCTAAAGGTGAGTTTCAAATTTTCTCAAGCTTGTCTAAAATTATTCTAGTTTGAAATTTCATAACAAAGACGTTCTATTTCAATTTAAACTTCCACAGGGCTGTTTAGATCGGCTATATCCCAGAGTGGTAATGCCCTCTGTCCATGGGCAGAACAAGACAATCCTTTGAACGTTTCACAGTCCATTGCCCAAAAATTACATTGCCCTACACAGCCCATTTCAGCTTTAATGGATTGTCTTAAAACAGCGGATGCAGCGGCCATCATTGCTGCAGCAAATCAATTGAATGTAAGATATTATATTTTTTTTTCAACTTTTGATCCAGAGGACCCAGGCCAACTTAAGCAATTTTATCCCTTGGGTGGATTTATGGTGGGTGAACGTTTCGATACAGCCAGACGTTTTGCTAATGCTGCATACCATAAAAGGTTTAAGCACTGCACTTCTGAATCTGCTCGTATATAGTTTAAGATATAATCATATCAAAAGTTTACACTTAGACTCTAAAATTCAGATATTTTCTTTAGTATTCTATGTTTGTTTATTATTCAACCCTTAAATATTGATTCTATTGAAATTTCAGATGTATTTCTTATTACAAAACGCACCTTTGCCAGTGGTGGAGAGGCCAGCAGCCACTAAGAGCTTCTTAACCGAAGAACCTTTCAAGCTTCTAAAGGAAGGCCGAATTAACAAAGTGCCCATAATTATTGGGGTCACCAGAGACGAAGGCACTTTTCTGCTCAATGATCCACGTAAGATTTCCGTTCTTTAAGGAAGCATTTTTTGTGCAATGTCACTAAACTTTTCTGGAAATCTACTAATCATTTAACTGGCAAGAGCAGAATCATTAACATGCTTGTTTTGCAAAAAATAATAGTATAATGGAGACTGGGGATAAGTGAGACAATGGGGGTAAGGTTAGACAGTGATATTATTATCTAGTTCTATTATGGATATTGGATTGAGATATTTAATCTTCATGAAGTGTCTCACTTTACCCCAAGAGTTTAGCTGAGGCATGCCACACAATTTTTACAAACGTTAGACTTGCAGTACCTTTTTTAGAATTCGCTTCATAAACTTTCCTCTTAGTTAAACCGCATATCCTATAAAATTTTAGGTCATTATGAAAATACTGAATGCGCGATGAATGTTGTAGTAAAAAGTGTCTCAATGCTCCCTAGTCTTCCCTACATGCCATTTATACTGAAATCCACCGACTAGTAATTTCTTTTTCCAGGCGTTTTCGATCACCTCAGCGGCTCAAAAGAGGTGTTTTACCGTAAATTTACAAATTTTGTCGAGTATCTTACTGATTTTAAAATTGACGAACAAAGCCAGATTGAAGATATATTCAACGAATATTTCAAAAACGTCGACTTTGAAGATTTTTCTGAAGTACTGAATGCGGGTATTGAGGTAGATACATGCCACTCCAATTCTATGCTTTAATTGTACATGACATTAAAATTAACTGATTTTGGTAAGTATATATATTAAACACATTTATGCCGCAGGCTCCTTCCTCTCTTCATATCTATTATAAATTGCCAAGCAATCATAAAAAAATCTCCAAGGTACCAATCTCCAGGTAGGTTGTCCAAGAATGCATGTGCACTTACTATCACATTTATGCTAATTACAGTAGAACCTGTCTGAAAGCATACTCTTGTGACCAGTAAAAAATATGCTTTTGGACAGGTTCATTTATAAACGGGTTAGCAAGACGGGACAGGAACATTTTATGCTTTTAGAGAGGTAATTCATTTATACAGAATACATTTACACAGGATGCATGTCGAAACTGTCCTTCATGCAATGTGTCCTCTTAGGGTGGCATCATCTACTATACTTTACTCATGCACAGACCCTTTCATAATTCTCACGAGGTCCAGTCCACTTTCCCTGCCTGTACCATACTGTTAAACAAGAATTCTCAAATCAACAAGATGGGATCCCGTATTTTATGACTATTGTAGTTTGTTAAAAGTTTAATAAAATGATTAACTGGTCTAATGCTTTAAAATATTGCAGCTAACTTCAGACGCGGTTTTCAATGCTTGTAATGACTTGACCATTCGACTGCTAACTGCTGCTGGGGTTCCAGTTTATTCTTATGTGTACGATTTCATGACCGAGACTAAAATGCAAAGCAATTTCACTGGAAGACCAGGTAATGATCATTCTAGTATTTGAGGGATTTTGTCCATTTTTAAATAAGTCGTTGTTGTAACCTCACTTGGTGAATTTGCATTGTTCGGCAGACGTTGATCATGGATCAGAGCTCAACTATTTATTTCAAAACAATAATTTGGACAACTCAACAATGTCAACAGAAGAGAAGAGATTCAGTGATGGTTTTCTCGATCTATGGGTTAGCTTTATCGAAACAAGGTGAGCTTTTAAAGCACAACTGTGCACAAATTATGTTGTCATCACAAGGCCGTAAATATGGGGATCATGGGGATAGATCCCCCCGAAATCCAACAAATTCCAATAAAATTTACAAATTTCAACCCGAATCCGCTAATTTTCTGCGATTTTTAGACCATATTCCCCTCCCCCCCCCGAAATGTGATCACATATACGGCCTTGTGTCATCACATTTATTTAAGGGGAGGGGATGGGGAGTAATAAAGTCCATATGCTCCTTGGGTAATTTATCACCCGTTTTCAAATTGAAAATTATGTATTTAAAAAAAAATTAACAAGGTAATTTTGTCATATTTCTTATCTTTCTCTATAACATAAAGAGCATTTGTAAAAATTTCTTAGATTAAATTATATCGTGTACATACATATAACAGCACTACAAGTTATGTGAGAGACCTACAGGTGATATATGAGGGGCATTCAAGTTTAACCTGAACTGGATTGTTTTACAAAAAAAACGTCAACTGATAAAAATACAGGTTTACTGTCCATGCTTACCATTATATCGCCCCCAAATTATGCTTGAATTTCGCTTCAAAAATGCAAAGCATTCTGGCTTAATTCAAGATTGTGGCGCCCATAGTACCTTTAAAAGTGGAACAGCGAATAATTATCAAATTTCTCAGTAAAGAAAACGTCTCTGCAGTTGACATTTATAGGAGAATTAAACAACAGAATGGTGACGATTGTCTTTCGCGTTTATCTGTGTTTGCATGGTTTGAAAAATTCCGAAATGGGCAAGAAAACATTGGCAACATGATACACAAAACCAACCCATCCACATCTGTGAACAACACGAACTGCACCATCGTTCAAGAACTTGTTTTGAAAAATTGGCAACTAAGTGTGTTGGAAATGGCTACTCAGGTGAAGATCAGTGTTGGTAGAGTGCACACCATATTGCATCAACAACTGAATTTTCGAAAGACTAGTGCATGTTGGGTTTCGAAGGATTCTTCTTCATGACAATGCCTGGCCACACACAGCACATCTAACAGCATAGACTCTAGCTGGAATGCACTGGGAGGTCTTTGAACATCCACCTTACAGCTCTGATTAGCCACCATGTGATTACCTTTGTTTGGACCACTTAAGAAATAACTTGGCAGCATCAAATTCCAGTCAAATGATGATTTGAAGAAATGTGTCCTGCGCTGGCTGCACAAGCTCCCAAAAACGTTTTATTTTGAGGGCATTAATAAACTCCCACATCGTTGGGGAAAAATATTTTGAAGAAAGGAGAGTATGTGAAAAAATGAAAACTGATCCTGTATTTTTATCAGTTGTAGTTTTTTTTGTAAAAAAATCCAGCCCAGATCAAACTTCCAGATTGGAAGTTTTGTATTACAATTTATTTGTTGATTATTTCATCGTATCATTATGTGGTTCAAAAACCAGAACTGTTGGAGTAGAAACCTTTGACTCTTATTGTAAAATAATTTTATTAACTTTCATCGATCATAAATGGTTTTTGCAATTGTTGTTTGATGAAAGCTATTCAAGTGAAGTTTTGTATTACAATTTATTTGTTGATTAATTTAATGATACGGTAAGTTAGTAGTGCAGTATTAAATATATGACAGTGAATATTCAAAACTTATGTTTATCAACGTTCTTTGTTTTATTTTCATTTCAGCAATCCAACTCCGACTGGATCTCTTAAATGGTTGCCCTCAAGACCAAAACAATACCGGTATTTACAGCTGAGTAAAAACATGACCCTGAAACATAGTTATAGACGGGATAGATTAAAGTTTTGGAGAGAATTACTTTTAAAGGATTTGTCTAAATAAAAACTAACAACATTATCAAATAATCATAAATATTATAGTACAATTTTCATTTTTTTCATATATCTTCTTTATATTTTATTGAGTTGCTAACAAGTAGACTCTTGCATTAAACAATTAGATGGTTCCTTTAGTCATCAGCCAAAATATATTTTCGCATATCGAGCTTGAATTGCCATGTACAAATGACATCGGCTATAATACGCTATAAATTACCGAATTAGAGTAATTAAAAAAATTCTTGCTTTTTCTATGCTGGTATCCTATTTTTACACAAACATTACTCACGGAGGCATTATTTTAAAAATAAGCCAAAATATTATTTTACATATATCGTGCAGATATTGCATCTAACTAACCTTTCAGTACTATACACCATTTTTTTTTTGTAAAACTGTCAAATAAGAACCATTATTGGAGAAAGGCGTTAATAAAATTTCGTTTTATTATATAATATACATTGTACTTGCAGTTATAATTTGCATTTACTTTTATTTCTTTTTTTTATTAAACATGGGTAGTTCCTCTAAAAATCGGTCGCGACAGTGCTCCTTTCTCTCCTTATTCTTCTACTTTCTCTTCTTTTTTTATTTGTGTGTATACTGTCTAGGACCTCTAAGACTAGTTAAAACCAGTTAGGGCCATCCGTGATTAAGGAAAGATTAAGGGGGAAACGTTCATTGCTATAAGCAGTGCTGATGTGCAATTGCACTGTGTTAAATAAAATTCCAGTTTTGCAATCATCTTTCCCCACGGTATCTCCCATGTGACAACATTCCATTACATAAACATATATGTAAGTAGGGCTTCCATACAGTGTATATAATTGCAATATGAGGTGAAGAACACATCTGTGCACCTACTTTATTTGATGAAGAGCATGCAACCACACGTTCATAGAAAAATATTTTGACTTCGAACAAGTAGAAATTCAAGGGCAAAGCATTTTTGCAATCCCCTACATTCAAGGTTGTATATATTGGGGGATCTTGGGAATAAATCCCCCTCCTGAAATCCAAGAAATTTTACGAATTTCAATCCGAATTTGCAAAATATAAAAAAGGAATTTAACTTTTGCAGTTAAAGTGTGTTTTCTACTCTAGAAATGGATTTTTTTAGCATTTAAAGTGGAAATTTTCTTAATATAAACGCAAATTTTCTGCATTAAAAATGCGATTTTTCTTAGTTAAAAATGCAATTTCTATTTCACCTGGGTCAAAAAGACCCCGTTAATATATAACCAAAATGGTCCATCCCTTCCCATTCATAAAAAATGTGATGACGTTTACGGCTTTGCATTTACTACAAACATCTCTCTGCTAGAAGTAGAGCTTAATTAATTAATAACTTCATGAGATACGAATATATATATATGAACACATCTGTGCTCCCAGTTTTATTTGATAAATTGTCGCCAGGTGAAACGACGTACGTGTCTCGTGGTTTAACGTGTCATAAATACGAGAACGTATCATTAAACGTTTGCGTGCATAACGTGGTTGTTTTCAACTTTGAAACCATGAATTTGTTGCAGTTTCGTACAGGTTATATGGCCCTGGTTTCAATAGCGATGTGGTCAGTAATGTCCATTGGTGTGACTGGCCGCGTTCCCATTGTTGAAATCCAGCAGGGCAAGATTAAGGGAACGACCATGGTTTCCACCAATGGTAATCCTTTCTTGGCTTTTCTCGGAATTCCATATGCAAAGTCTCCAACAGGCGAACGCCGCTTTAAGGTTGGTAATCGGTTAATTCTTAAATCTGGTCATGTTGTTTATCTATTTATTTATATCATTCATGCATTTCTGAGTGGCATTTGTGGTATCAGAGGATGAATATTGCAATGAATTATTTTACCCTGCTAGATTTGGTTTTCCCATATGAAAGAAACTTCACGATTTCTTATTTATAAAAGTCCGACATTTATAGGATGTATAGGATGCCGAGGTATAGGATTAGAAACCTGATTTAATACGCAATTATGCATTACACTTGTTCAAACCATTCCAGCTGGAAAACTTGCACCTGACATATAAGCCATGTAAGCCTACTATACGTTTAGCCATCCACATAATAAAATGAAGAAACATGATATAGCTATGTAGTATATGCACAATTATACAGATAATTGAGTTTTTCTCATCTCATCTCGAACCTCATCGGTGGTAGATTTTGCTCAAAGTTTTTCTTGAGGCTTCTTATTTTTGTGAACAAAATTTGTAGCAATTTAATGCTCCTGCAACTGCAGTGCAGGGGTACTGTTAGCTCTAGGGTTATCAGTTCATTAATAGTCATGATTAAAACTTTAGTCAACAATTCAGAGATTAATAAATTCCAGTCAGTATTAATAATGTATTCAGTTAGATAAGGCCCATCTCCGATTAGTTATATAGGTACATAGTATTTATCTACAACCATGCAATGTTTGGTTTTCATATTTCTAGCTTCCAGAACCACCAGGTCGGTGGACAGGCACTTTTATTGCTGATAAAGATCCTTATTCATGTCCACAACTTAATGATGGCGTTTATCAAGGTGATGAGGATTGCTTAAAACTTTCGGTGTATTCTCATGCGGTTAGTAATGTTATATTAGTTCTATCATTTAGTAGGCTACTTCCATTTCAAAAGTTCATATACAGGGTGGGCCAATAAAAAGTAAGCCAACATTATAAAAATCATAAAATGGCTATTTGTTAATGGAATTTATTGAAAATTTGTACATGTGTACTTAAATAGGATACAACAAATTTCCCTATTTCAATTTGTGTTCAAAGTTAGCACCTTTCGCGGAAATACAAGCCCTAAGGCGAATACGCCATTGGGCGATTGACTCGTCGATTGCTGCTTGATTAATTTCATTCCAAGCGTCCAAAACTCACTGCTTTAACTCGTCGATGTCTGTTATCTTTGAGCGATACACTTTGTCGACCATTATACCCCAGACTGCATAGTCAAGAGGACTTAGGTCGGGACTGTTGGGTGGTCAAAGACTTGGAGGAATGAACGCAGGAATCGACGAGTTGAAGCAGCGAATTTTGTACGCTTGGAAATAAATTAATCAAACAACCATCAACGAGGCAATCAACCAATGGCGTATGCGCCTTAGGGCTTGTATTTCCGTGAAAGTTGCTATCTTTGAACACAAATTGAAATAGGGAATTTTTTGGTATCCTATTTAAGTACACATGTACAAATTTTCAATAAATTCCATTAACAAATAACCATTTTATGATTTGTATAAAGTTGGCTTACTTTTTATTGGCCCACCCTGTATAATAGGGACAGAAAACTCAAACAAACCTTTAATTCACTTGTGCATTTGCTCCATGTACATATGGTGCACGTGTGCATTATAGAATGAAGCAGCTCTGCCAATATCTACATTCCACAAGTTGTATCTTCTGTGACATGTGCACAAATGCAGCTTGGATAACCTGTACACTCAGTGGTGGTCTTACAGGTGTAACGATCCCCTGGGGGGCTCGTCTTGCACATGGCGGGAGTGTGAAGGATGGGTCCCGGTATATGTGGAATGCGCGGTACGTGAGCAGGTTGGAAATGTTGTTTAATGATATGTATAAAATGTACGGCATGGCGCGCAATTGTTGTAAGTGTTGAGTAATGGTTGGTTACCGAATGATCTGGAAGAAACTGCATTCCTGCTGCCCAGGTTGCCACCAGGGTGGGTGAAACTGAATATAAAGGAGACCTGGGCCAGCAGGAAGGGAGTACGGTTTTGGGGCCTGACCAGGTTGGTCAGCCTCCGGTTGCAACATGTGGATTTGTGCTCATTAAGTTGTGTTTTCATAAGTCCTGCAGGTTCAACGCTAAGTTCTGTTGTGTTAACTTTGACTTGTGATATTAAACGGTTTGGAAGGTTACAATCATGGCCAGTCTTGTTTTCTGCGCTACTGGTACGTGGTTAGGACCTTACATGGTGGAGGTGCAGCTTTCTCTGCACCATGTTGCCTCTTACACCCCGTACATGGATTCTTGACAAAAGCTGAAAAAAGACATTATGCGCACCACGCACCGGCTGGTTGCCATTCAATTTTTGCTTCACTGGACCACTTTTTATGTCCCAGCAGAGGGATGTCTCAGTTTACACCCTTGGTGGACGATGAGCTGTCTGTAGTGCTGGGTTCCAATACCCGGTGGCGCTTAGCACTCCAGTTGTGGGGCGGTTTTTCTCATGACCTGTTTTGCCGTGGTTTTCCAGTGACTTGTGGTCATACTATGGCGTGGCCACCTCAGATACCGCCACTGGAGGATTTTATGGAGACAATCAAGATGTCAGATATTCCGGGAAGAAGTCTACTTTTGCAATGTCACGGGCCTATGGTTCCGTTGTCAAGTTGTGTGCATTTGCATGTTCTGGGGCCTGCCTTTAATGGTGTCAACAGTGGTTATCATTATGTGGATGCCTTTCACGGCATGGGCCGATCAGTAGGATTGCAGTGTCGAGCTTAATGTTGTCCTCGTCCCGGTTGGGGGCCGACTTGTGATAACGTCATGTTCTCTGCGCTGAGTGTTCCGGTCGAATTGGCCTTTGGTGCCAATGGGCCACCCCGGCGTATCGGCAGGCCATAGCTAAGTATGTCAGGCTGGCGCGTTATGGCGGAAGACCATGCAGTTGGGACGTTTGGCAAGATTACATGGGTGTCAGCAAGGCAGTGGATCTGGCGGCGAGTTGGGAAGACTTTCCGCAGATGCTGTACTGGTTGCCGACCTAGGGAAGGAGTATGATGCTTTCTACTATATGGACATTGTAATAGATGGACTTTTCTTGCTTCTGATCTCCAGGTGGTTTGATTTGTTTTATGCATTTTGTTGAGTGTTGTATGTTGGCCATGGGGTGGTCAACGCTTGGGCGGGAATGTAGTGATCTCCTAAGGTTGGGCAACGCATGGCGGAGTGTTGTCCACAGTGTCTGGAATGTGACATAAGGCTCGGACAGGTTGTCGAGCGTTGTTCATATTAGGAATTGGCCATGTGATTGGTAGTTTCCCGGTTCGGGTCCGGCTTCTAATGAAGACATTTTTCAGGCGCTGTTGCTTCCGATTAAATTGGCTTTGGCGGCCAATGGGCCATCCCGGCGTTTCGGCAGGCCATAGTTAAATCTGTCGTGCTGGCGCGTTATGGCAGAAGTCCATGCAGGTTGGAGCAGCCGACGAGTTGACGTGTTGACAGCTGGTCAGTCGGGCCCGTGTTATATCTTGTGTTTTCCATTATGCCGCTGCAAGTATTGTGTTGTGTTGATGCAGTGGGTGGTTCACGCCGATGATATGGTTGTTGTTTGTTGTCCACGGAGTGACCAACGTTTTAGGAGGGGGTGTAACGATTCCCTGGGGGGCTCGTTCTGCACATGGCAGGAGTGTGAAGGATGGGTCCTGGTATATGCGGAATGCGCGGTATGTGAGCAGGTTGGAAATGTTGTGTAATGATATGTATGGAATGTGCGGCATGGCGCGCAATTTTTGTAAGTGTTGAGTAACGGTTGGTTACGGAATGATCTGGAAGAAACTGCATTCCTGCTGCCCAGGTTGCCACCAGGGTGGGTGAAACTGACGACAGGAGTACGGTTTTAGGGCCTGACCAGGTTGGTCAGCCTCCGGTTGCAACATGTGGATTTGTGCTCATTAAGTTGTGTTTTCATAAGTCCTG
>JAQGAE010002773.1:0-16657 GCA_034696685.1 Julus scandinavius | reverse complement strand
TTACTAATGTTTTATAATTACACCTAGAATAAAAATCCAATTGCAAGTTGAATAATTACTTTTCAAGAACAAAAACTTTAACTGCAAACATTTTCTTCTATACTTGTGTCAGATCGCAGAAATTTTGGTTAATGAAAGAGTGATGCATTTAGCTTCTTTGCAATTCAAAAGCATTGGGTTGCTGATAAAACCTGATTTTATAAAGACGTTGTACCACTTGCCCCGTGTTCCACTGTGCCCCGGTCTCCCCTACTATCTAATAACGATATTTCAAGTAATGTAAATGAAGTGATTTACCTCTGTTTTTTTACCATACGAAATATGCTGTTTAGAAGGTGAAAAAAGATAAATGAATGGTTTGCGATTGAAGCACTAATTATTCATAAATTAACTATAAATATTTGTTTTACTTACCCCAACACAGTTCTGCGAGAACATGAAATAAAAAACGAAACCAGGTTTTAGCCAAAATGTTCATATTAATACAGAAAAAAAAATATTTAGCTTTATATACGAATTCCTGATGCGAAGTTTTTAATAATACTTTCGATACATTTATGAAATTTTAAGTAGTAAAATTAAATATGCTATACAATAAAAATAATGAAATGTTGAATTACAATAAAATTAAGTTTGTTTCGCTTTTAATATGATGAATTAATGGAAAATAGTAAAATTAGAAAGTATATGTATGAGGATGAATCAGCGAATTTTTTCCTGCCCTAAAAACTTATTATTATTTTAGAAATATTTACCCTTGGATCCATCTTCAGGTTTTGTTGCATTTTTAAAGAAAAATATTATATTATTTACTGAAAGTACGAGGGGCGGTCAAAAAGTCTTGCATATTCGTTTATTATTCGAAAACCAGATGTTGTACGAAAAATCTGAAATAGTCATTTTAAAGAGCAGGAAATTTTGGTTTTAGGTCACTACATGGTGCTACAATTCATGCAGAATTTCGAACAAACTATCAAAAACAAAATGGCGCCTCACTCGAAAGCGTTCACACGAGAGGAACAACGACGTGTTATTCGTTTTTAAGTGTTGAAAGGCATGAAACCGAGTGAAATCTATAGTGAAATGTTAGGAGTTTAAGGTGACAAATGTGTTTCATAAAGCACGGTACAGAGGTGGTGTTTAAACTTTAAGAAAAGACGCCAAACTGTAACTGACAAAAAGAGAAGTGGTCGTCCGAAAACGTAGATTTGTGGTAATATCTGTATAGCCAACATAACGCATTTTACGAGATGGGTATAAACAATCTTATTAAACGTTGGAATAAATATGTCAACAAACTCGGGTCTTACAACGAAAAATAGCAAATTTCCTGCTCGTTAAAATGGCTATTTCAGTTTTTTTGTACGATATCTGGTTTTCGAATAATAAACGAATATGCAACACATTTTGACCGCCCCTCGTATGTATACATGACGGTGCAAATACATGGTATTTCGACATACCTGACACATCTGATGCAAGCACGAAGGAGGAAAATAAAACATGGATTAAATGTAATACAAGGTACCCTGAATGATTTGAAATAATTTTTTTCGATTTTCTTCATTTTCAAAAAACCAAGTAAATTTATACAGTGCGAACATAAAGTACTTCCCTGCTTAAGAAAATTGGTGTGATGCTTTAATTAATTTAACTGAACTTGGTTAGTTACATGGAGAGAAATTGAGGTTTTTTTTAACACTTTTTAAGTTTGTACGTAGCCAAGTTTTTGTATAATAAAAATGTGTCACATTAGGCAAAGGTGTTATGGCCACCCTGTACTTTGTGGTTGTACTGAGTGCTTAGCAACCTTTAATACTTAATCCTAAGTACAGGTCAAAATCTGTTGCCTTTAGTGGTTATGTGGCTTAAATACTTATTGGAGATTACATAAGAATATCTATATTAACGAACCTTGTTTATCGGATAATCAGGATCGATTTAAATTTGAATTTTAATCCGTTTTGTGCGGGGGTGAAATGTTTGTGTTTTAATAATGCACATCACGCTTTCAATTCTAGTGCTCGGTGCTGTTTTTTCTATCAAGCTACTTTAATATGCACTTTAAAATGAGTTCCTCTAGGGCTCTGTAAACCTGGGACCAGAACCAAAAACGAAATGAGCATTTTAATTTCTCGAAGAAGCAGAAAAATGTTCCTCTACTGATTTTATATTCTCCTCAAGTTTCGTGTAAGGTATTGGAAATTTCCCTTTGGGAATACCTAATTTGAGCAATGGGATTAGTTCGGAAAACTTTAGTACGTAGTTTTGCATTTTATTACGATATATGGTGATGTTATATTTATCCAGGCGAATGTAAAATAAAAAAAATAAATTTTATTAATATTTACTTACCAACTGCATATGTATAATCCGTTAGGTCGCAATAAAAAAAAACTATATAGTCAGTTTATTACGGTAATAGAAAATATGGGAGACATATTTCAAAGTCGTACTGTCAAAACAAGTTTAAATCCCGACCAGAACCCTTTAAAATTCAAAATTAATGTTTGTGATGAGGAAAATCGTTTTTTTTTTATAACTAACTTATTTAATTTTGTATATAATATAAATTTTACTGTAAACCAAAATACCATCGAATCATACTGTACTATGCAAATGAAATTTTTATGTTGAGTATCCGAATCGCCCATCTTCCAAGTGATCGATAGAGTTTTATAAGATTTTGAAATTTAAAATATAGTTAGCGAACACTTTTACGAGGGATGTCCAAACATAAGTTACACAGGGCATTGCTTATCCAATCGAAAAACGGAAATATACGTTTTGAAGAGGGGGCCATTCTCTATTTTTCAACATAGTCCCCGAGCTGATTGATGCACTTGTCCCTCCGTGACACCAGTTTCTGTGTACCATTGTTGTAAAAAGTGTTCGGTTAGGTGTAGGTACAACCAATGACTAACCGTTTTAATGAGCTCATTGTCACTTCTGATAGACTGTCCACCAAGATACAGCTTCATGGGCCCGAACAAGTAAAAACCACTCGGCGCCAAGTCAGGACTGTACGGTGGGTGCTTCAATACCTCAAACCCCCAAAGTCCAATTTTGTGGTTCACCATGTGGGCGATGTGAGGGCGTGCATTGTCATGCAAGAGGATGTCATCGTTGATGTCCAAATTTTCTCAAAATTGAAGCTCGAAGTTTCGACATTGTGACACAATAAGATTTTGCATTGACAGTTGCCCTATGAAATCCAGACACTTTTAACCACGAAAATCTGATTACACTTCGTTGTTCTTGCCTGCTGGGTAAACATTAACGCGTGAGCGGCCATTTTGAACGTCGCCAAGAAAAAGGAACAACAATATGCCAGCTATACCATATATTGAGCACTGTAGGCAACATGTTCCTCTCAAAAATGTCCATTTCCGTTTTTCGATTGGATAAGCAGTTCATGAATAAATACCCTTTGTAACTCAGTTTTGGGACATCTCTTGTACATTCATAAGTTTTATCGACATCGGATTTTAGCTCGAATGAAATCACTTTCGGTTACACGCCGATCATTGTTAATTTTTAGCCAATTAATTAATTCTCTTAAGTTTAAAAAAAAAATATTAGTTTGGGTCAACTTACGCCTCTTCCCTGTTGTAATCACCATTCAGGATTTATGCAAAAAAAAATAAATTAAAAAGCAGAAAAACATATTGAGAAACACTTTACAATAAATTATCTTCTGTATATGACGATATTGCACGCATGCGATATTTTGTTAGTTTTCATTGCAACCACAACGGTTACAGTAAATTTCAACTGTGGATGTTGTTATAACTTCCAAATAAACTGTATTCAACAATAAGTTGTGTGAACAATTTATTTTAACACCAAGAAGTGAAGAGAAGCTGAGCTGAACTGAACTGAATTCCAATTTTTTATAATTACAAAACAAAGAAAAATGGAATTCCTAAAATCACGAGATTAAGAACGTACAGCACGTGAACGATATTTAGCACGTACAGCACGTGAACGAGATTTAGAACGTACAGCACGTGAACGAGATTAAGAACGTACAACACGTGAACGAGATTTAGAACGTACAACACGTGAACAAGATTTGGAACGTGCAGCACGTGAACGATATTTAGAACGTACAGCACGTGAACGAGATTAAGAACGTACAGCACGTGAACGAGATTAAGAACGTGCAGCACGTGCACGAGATTTAGAACGTACAGCACGTGAACGAGATTTCGAGCGTACAGCACGTGCACGAGATTAAGAACAGCACGTGCATCTTTATAAAAATGCACGTGACTGTGACGCAACCTAGCTTTATATTTTGATGAAATATATAGGGCGCGCATGCTGCAATGTTTACATTTAATTGAGCTTTTTTATTCGCCCACATCGCGAATTTTTGAACGTTTCTATGGTTATTGAGCTAGCATACATATATATGCTATATGCTAATTCTAGGCGCTATTTATGGACTAAGAACTGTGAGATTTTGCTAGCTGAAGAAATGCGAGTCTTATAGTCTATAAAGTAGGTCAATCCTGTAATTTTAGATGCGGAATTATGGTCACATTTGGATATGCTCGTATTGATATCAGAAAAAGCTTATCAATTGAATCATCCCTCATATTTATAATCCAAACTTGGGCAACTGACAATTTTGGGGTCGATGTGGTATGTTGGCAGTAAACGCTTACTTGGATCACGTTTGTAATCCCTAATGTTGTCGTAGTTAAAAGTTAAAATACTATTTTGAAATTAGAATTTTTATGCCAATTTCAGCATGTATGAATTGTCCTTAATATCATCTGAAAATATCATTTGAAAATAAGTCCTTTCCACGAAGTAAGCTTAAACTAATCAAGAAATTGAAAGTGTTTAAATCTCCATCTTAAAAAACTAAACTACATTCAGGGTTAAAACAGTAAGATTGAAAAGTATTTTAACTTACCAAATTCTACATCAAATTATGCATGGAAAGAAAAATAACACAGGTTAACATTCTACAAATACATCAAAACAGGGTCATCAACCCCAACCCCACCAAATTGTTCGAAATTTGAAAGGTTTTTAAAGTGCATGCTATATGATGACCAATATCAACAACCATCATAAATTCTGGTGTATTTTGGGATTTGAGCTAGACAGGAAAAACAGGCTATATAAAAAGGTTAAAACATTTAATGTGGGATTGGAAGTTGTTTCCATAAAATAAAAAAAAACAAATATCAGGTTATATTTTGGTCTTTTCAAGAAAGAATACATTTGTGTATTTGTTCATTTGTTAATGTAGATCTGCACTTTGTTTTAATGTAGTTCATGCTATGTATGGACTAAATTTGCGGCAATATTGCCAAAATTATTTTTAAGCATTAAATGATTATTAAATTCGTACATCATTACCCGAATCTGATATTAAGAAAAAGTTTAGATTGAATCTTACTCTGATTCTTCTGTCAATTATTGTATGTATGGGTTAGATATGTAGGGGTTAAACATTCTTGTCTTAAAACAACACATGAGGACAACTCAAAATAGATGTCGAAGATCATATTAATTCTATTCAGTTATACGACGGGCGGTCAAAAAGTCTTGCATATTCGTTTATTATTCGAAAACCAGATGCCGTACAGAAAAACTGAAATAGCCATTTTAAAGAGCAGGAAATTTTGTTTTAGGTCACTACATGGCGCCACAATTCATGCAGAATTTCGAACAAACTATCAAAAACAAAATGGCGCCTCACTCGAAAGCGTTCACGCGAGAGGAACAACGAAGTGTTATTCGTTTTTCAGTGTTAAAAGGCATGAAATCGAGTGAAATTTATAGTGAAATGTTAGGAATTAATAGTGACAAATGTGTTTCACAAAGTACGGTACAGAGGTGGTGCTAAAACTTTAAGAAAGGACGCAAACTGTAACTGACAAAAATAGAAGCTGTCGTCCGAAAACCCTGTCCCATCAAACTCTGGGATAAATGTGTCAACAAACTCAAGTATTATATTGAAAAATAGAAAATTCCCTAATCATTAAAATGGCAATTTCATTTTTTATGTACGACATCTGGTTTTCGAATAATAAACGAATATGCAACACATTTTGACCGCCTCTCATATTTTAGCGTGTCTTGGCCTACTACTCAACTTTATAGTTGAACCAACCAAATTGACAATATGATTTCATTTTGTGATGTTATCCTAATAATATTGTTTTTTTCTTTCTTTCTTTTGAAACCAGTGGGCAGGCGAATGACCCCAATATATAAAAGTTGTTTACATATCAATACTGTTGACTTGTAAGGATTGGTTCCTTATAGCTTCCTTCTCACATAGTATAATATGTTAACAAAAAAAACATAACGTAGGCGATTTAATCAAGAGCTATAATTATCGTTTTCCTAGTTATTAATTCATCGTATTTCGTTTCGTTTCTAATTTATGCTGGAAACAAAGTAACACCCACGAAAAGTTATTTTAGTAGTTACTACAGTATACTAAAATAAGAATGATCTGGCGATAAGTTCGTCTTTTGACAACGTCAACGTCTTGGAGTGCGTTTTGAAATCTTATATACCAAGTCGAAGTAACCGATGAGGATAAGAAATTTTGCAAAAATTCTCTCCCTTGGTGTGACTAACGATATTGCCACAGGCGTGCATAATTATCTGTATAAAATGGTCAATTTTGCCCCATACGTGCATTCTAGTCCACTTTCGTCTACAATTATATCGACCCAAACCCAAAATAGGCGTTATTTGAACAAATAATCCAGCAACGAAAGTTCCAGCTTAATATTGAAATTAATTTTTCATATAAAAGATGTTGCCATGTAGAGAAAATGCCACAGATATGTTTATTGATTTATTATTTTCTATCTCCGGAACAAAGTAGCAAATAGCAGGGGTCAGCGTGACTCCGTATGAATAATTTAGCATCTATTTGAAGTTTTTCAAAAAATCTCGGAAATTTCGTTACGCAGATGTTGGTTAGGAATAACAACTGACGTTTAACTTTTCATGTAAGATCAACTGAAAACGATGTTGGTTGTGATGTAACCCAACAACTGTAACATTTTATCTGTAGACATTTAAAATAATCAACATGCGAGTTAACTGTTAGGGATGATTATGGAAGCCCAGATATTTTGTAGTCGTGTGGAAAAATTGCACGAAAAATCGACTCGAGAATCAAGTAAAAATGTGTTTTTCTCAGCAACCAAATGTTAGATTTAAAATTGGAAAAATGGGTTTTGTAGACAATTTATTCCTGTTTATCATTCGCCTAGTGTGTAAAGGATTTCTGGTGAATTTATCTGGAGAATAGCCCGCAACTTATGCTGCTACTTCTGGTGGAGTGGTCATTTTACCGAGACACTATTAATTAACACTATGTCTGGAATTTGTTAATTAAGCTCTGATAATCAAATTGCATTGTGAAACACTTATAGCCACAGGGGCACAAAGATGCATACGACATAAATAATGCAAAATTTGGGTTGATTTAAGTTTAACATTTTCCCCCTCAGGGATGCATATGGAATTTTATGCAAATTTGGCGAATTTTAAAGAGGAATAAATTGTCTACTAAACACATTTTGCAGATTTGTAATCAGTCATTTGGCTGCTGATAAAAACACATTTTTACTTGATTCATGCAGGTAAGTCGATTTTTTTCACTCAAGTATAGTCAAGTATACTGACTTGTATGTCCATATATAGACCATGTTTAACCCCTGAATGGTCATGTATAGCTAATGATGGACATATTCAAGCTTTGAATGGCCATGAATATCAATTCATGTAAAATGTTCTTTTAGTAGCCATATATAGTGATGGCTGCACTATTTTGCAGAATGAACATATAAATAGTCATGTATATAGGTCATATTAAACTTTTGAATGGTAAACCTTGGACATTATGGCCATGTCTGGAATTGTCAGATTTCTGGTCTAGACATACTGTAGAACCTGTCTAAATGCATCCTGTGTAAATGAAAAACCTCACTAAAAGCATAAAATGTGCTGGTCCCGACTCGGTATAACCCGTGTATTAGACAGTATACCTGTCTAAATGCATAGCCTGCCTAGGCGTGACAGTCTACAGTAGTATATTTAAAGAACTGGTCAAATATGTCCAATATATTGCACTTGTTTTTACCACCCGGGTTATGATGGACTAGATATTCTATCGTATATTGGTTATTCTAAAACCATCGTTGGACTGTCAAGTTCACACTTCCTAGAAATTGCTTTTTGAAATTAGAAAAAGATTTTAACTTGATATCTATAAAATACAGTATAGAAATCAGACTATGTTCGTCGAAACGTGATGTTTGGCATTTGGGAAGTCTCTCAGAAATGCAATTTTCAATACACATCCCTCCTGTTGTTTACCCAATTGGACTAGATGATTTATTTTTTTTTATAATAATTTTACGGTATAGTAACAATGTAACAATAGACAATTCAAAGTTTAAAGGGATTGAAAAGAAACAATAGCGCAATTTCTGCTTATTCTGCTTACCCCCCTTCGTCAATTGTGTGGGCATATATATGAATAAATAAGATTTGTGGCAGTCATAAAAAGGGTCTTTATTAACTTCATGGTAACCATATTGCACTGATCAGATGCTTTTGTATATTTCTTTGGACAACTGCAACGACGTGGGTTTTGTGATTGTTTTTTGAAAATTACGTCGGATCGATCTTTATTTATTAGCAATATTTTCACAAATTACATTTTAGTTGCGAGCATCTTGCACTAGTTCCCATTTAGGAGCACAATTTGAAACTAAAAACGTCCAAATGGACCTATTCAAACTTGGATTAATGTGATTGGTAAAGGATGTTTGTAAACATACTGCCAATGGATAAAATTTGATTTTAAAGATTCAACAAATACACCCATACCTCGCTTTACGGCCTAGATACATTACGGAAAAGTTGGCCATAAAGCAAAAAGCCGTATAACGAATCAGTTCTTTCTGCATAGTGATTTTCATTTTTTTGCCTTCTTAATTTGCCTTCTTAATCTTTTTTACCCATAAGTTGTTTTATTGTTAGCCAAATCCGATCTAGTTTGTGCAAATTGGGCTAACTTTTCACATTTTCTGGTCACTTTATTTAATTACAGCAGTTTTTTTTGGCCGTATAACGAAACATTGTGGGCCGTAAATCGAAAAAGTGCCATAATTAAAAATGGCCGTTATATCGAAAGGCCGTATAGCGAGGTATAAGTGTATTCGACTTCCTGACTTTATTTTAAAATAAACCCAACTTACCCCACGCTTTTCTATTAGTACATTTCCAGATTTGTCTCTGATCTTGTTGTTGTTGAGTTCCTCCAATCGTATCGTTTGCAAATCATCTAAAAGAAGAAGATAAATATTTAATAAATTCTCAACATATGATGTAATAAAATTCATAAACTGTTAAGTGACATTTTACATATGAAACAAAACTAATATCAATTGCATACTTTTAGAATAAGATTACAATAGTTCGAATACCCGGGTAGAAAAATGATGTAATGACATAATAATATAATGTCACATATATTCATATAAAGCGTGGGTAAAAAGTCTCCCTCCCCCCTCCCTCCAAATTTTCTTAAAGGGGACAATATTGAAAGTTGTGATAAGGGGAACATATAGGAATCATGGATTACGCAATTTAATGGTGCAAAACTATTTGACCTTTGACCATGTTTTCAAGTTCTTTCACACAGGAAGTACTTGAAGGCTGCAAAATAGACATATGGTTTGATTTTAAAAGTTGTAGAGGAGGACGGTATCAGTCTAAAAATGCTTAATTTAGTATTACAATGTCCTTCTGTGAATTTATTTCAAGTTTCTTGTGATGGACATTGATGCACTCCTGCACAGCTTTCAAAATCAAACCTTATGTCTATTTTGCATCCTTCAAGTACTTTCTGTGTGAAAGAATTTGAAAACATGATCAAACCTTGGTAAAAAAACAATAGAGATTTCTATTGTTTTCTATTGTTTTTTGGAACGTTGTTTTCTATTGGTATCCATAGAAAATTTCAATTGGTTTCAATTGTTTTCTATGGTTTTCAATTGTTTTTTATTGTTCAGTCAATACAGCCAAACCATAGAAGTCAATAGAAGTCAATACAGGAACCATAGAAAACAATTAAAACCAATAGTGTCCAAATAACAATAGAAACCAATAGAAATCTCTATTGGTTTCTATTGTTTTTTCACCAGGGAAGGTAAAATATAGTTTTGCACTATTAAATTGTGCACCTCATGGTTTCTATGTTCCCCTTATCACAATTTCCAATATTGCCTCCGTTTAAAAAAATGGGGGGGGGGGGGAGGAAGACCGACAGACAGACAGTTTTTATTCATGTATATTCATATATAATATTCTCCATATGTCTAAAAACATTTATGGGCATGCATTAAATATGGTTATTTAAATCATCCGCAAGTATCAATATGGCACAACGTACACAAATTTATATACTAAAATACAGAAATAGAACATGAATGGAGACGTCTAAACTCGCATCGATGGCTAGATATGGTCATAAATTTGCTACTTTAATCATTTAAGGATAAATATGCTATAAATTCATATGTTGACCAAATTCTGTTATATCTATATCTCTGATGCAGAAGTTGTATGAATGCCTTCGTGTTATTCAAGTGTTAGTCAATATATGAAAGTATGAAAATAATTGGTTTATTTACGATCGTAAAAGACTAAAATAGTTTTATTCCTTCTCGAAGTTTAATTTTGATTTACGATTGAACACATCTGTTAACTTTCTGATTGGAATTCCGTTCACTGCACAATTGAAAGTCAATTCATGACTCTAATCCCCAGGTTGCTGTTTCTGTTTTACAATCCTTGGCTATGCACTTTGTTTACCGCTTTTGTATCAATCGTGCTATTTTATTTGGATGATAAAATAGAAACTTTCATCTTATCCGATCTGCAGGTTTCAAGTGTGGGGTGAAATGCACTTCCGCAATTCTTTTTTATATTATTAGGAAATCTTTTTTAAAAGCAAAGAGATAATTCCTTTTTCATCTGTATCGGTTGGCATTTCAGGTAATTGGTAGTTGAAGGAGGGGAAAATGATCAAAATGGCGATTGGTCCATTCGAGGGCCATTTAATGTCATCAATGTGATGGACAAAAAAGAACAACGACACAAAATGAGTTCTATCTTGATTAGTATGTCTAGGAATGTTGATAGAGGGTAAACTAAGCAATCACTGTTAGCACTTCAGTAATACTGGACAAAAAAACAATTTCAGGTACAGAAAGGGGTTCATATGGAATTTTAAAAGCCATGTCATTTAACAGTGTCTTTTAAACATACCTTTTTTGGATGTTGTTATAACTTTCAAATAAACTGTATTCAACAATAAGTTGTGTGAACAATTTATTTGAACATCAAGAAGTGAAGAGAAGCTGAGCTGAACTGAACTGAATTCCTTTTTTTATAATTCCAAAATGGAATTCCTAAAAGCACGAGATTAAGAACAGCACGTGCACGAGATTAAGAACAGCACGTGCACTTAACTGTGACGCCACAAGTTAAAGTGAAATTTAATAATTTAAGTCAATTTTGAATAAGCTAAAAATTTGAATATTTGCATATTTAGGTCTGTTAATCGGGTTTTTTTTAATGTAAACGAGCAATCACTGAAAGCACTCACGCTATATTGGGAAAACAACTAAAGGTAAATCAGGATGGGTATCAAACTTTCATTTCTGTAAAATTTAAAAATGGCCTCAATACAACTGTAAGATAGTTTCACAATTTTTTAAGTAAATTTTAATATTCTAAAATTTAGATTTGGTAAGTTATTATGAAAGCAAGGATGGTTCGCAAACTGAAACGTTTTGAAAACTACAGATGCTAACCAAAAGAAAGTTAGCCAAAGCCATTATTTCATCGGCTCACTTACATTTGACTTGCCTTTGTAGTTAATTATACAATCACACTTTTAGCCTTATATAGTGACTATAAAACTGGTGACAATCTATACCCTCGGTTCTATTTGTTTGACAATGGGAGGGTCTCTATAAAGAACTTCATTCAAAGTTAATTATTTGTGTTGTCAACAATCCAGTTTTTACGACATCACAAAGATTCATTTTCTATTTCTTCCGAGGCTTGTTGTTATGCTCCTCGGAGAGGACGAGGTTTTTTTCCTTAAAGATATGAAGACAGGTATATCCCTACAAAGTTTAACATCATCACAGATAAATGGTGTAATTTTCTTAATCCACCGTGTTCATGTGTTTTGTTTACACTTTTACACTGTTGATCTTAATTTAGTCCACGGTACACATAACAAAATGTTTTTATTTATTTTTATTTAAACATCGTTCAAATAAAATCTTTTCTAACTTCATCCAAATTCCACGACACGTTATCCAAAACTTTCACTCGTAACTCGTTGATCGAACAAGATAACCTGCCATTAATAGTACGAGTCGATTTAAATTGATCACGATTTCTTTCACTTTGAAAAAGAAACTTTGATTCTAATTAGTTCGTGACTGGATTTTAACACTTATCCACCACTAGTCTAATCCTTTCCAACAGAATCTTGACTCTAATGAAAGTTGCAGTATCAACCACTTAGCACTCAACGACCCTTAACTGTCAGGAATTTCAGTCAGGAAGTAAACTGGAGACTACTTTATCCTCTGAGGTATGGCAACTACGGTTTAGTACCACATAGTGAATTGCTACCCCAGCCGACACTCAATTGTATAACCATGATGGTATACGACCTGACCCGATTATACAAATTTTAAGGGGCCCCTTACATGCCCCTTATATATTTATGGTATACTCCTTATACCGTATATATTTATGGACAAAAATTCTATAGTTTGGTACATATGCCCAATTTTTGATAAGTTCCATATACTGTATATATCCAAAGATAATTTATCCAGGTTTTGAATCAAACGATGTGAATTTATTATTTTATTGTATAAAGTATATTAAGATGGAAAATAGTTGATGGACAATGTATTTTATGACTGTTCTGACGCACGTATTGAGGGTAAATTTATAGTAAATAAACTGAAATCGTGTAAACAATGCCAAAAAAGCTTGTTTCATCTTTTCTTATAGAAAAAGCCCTTGCTTTCTTACAAGCATATTTGACGTTGAGATGAGATTTTCTTGAAATATGTATTTCTATATTATCTTTGCCATACGAACGCAACAAAAAGATCTGATTACACCTTTGAAAAGGAACTGATATGAAAGGATTCCAGTCAAGGCCGTACTATGTCATGACATTTTTTGGGGATCTCCAGATTATCGGGGTGGACTATTTTGGCCATATATCTATTGCATTTTTACCTAAGAAAATTTGCCCCTTTAATGCAGAAAAAATGCGTTTTTACCTTAGAAAAATCAAACTTGAAATACAAAAGTGAAATTTCCTTTTTATATTTTGCCGATTCAGCTTGAAATTTGGACAATTTTTTGGATTTCAGGGGAGGGGGATGCCTTGAGCAGCGAGCCAAATTGATATTGAGAAATAACTTCAGTAGATGTTATTGAAATTTAAACCAATGACATGTTTAATTTCATATTAAATTGGTAGAACAAAAAAGGAGAGAACTGATGCGCGAATTCGAACGATGAATTTTTGAGTAATTTGAATTTGAAAAACATTCTAAATCCCTAGAACTGGACGTTCTCCATAGCACGTGCATTCCATCTTTATAGCACGTGAATTCCATCTTCATAGCACGTGCATGGCGCGCGCATGACACGCGGGGAGGAGTTCCAAATCCAACAGATATATATTTTTTTTAAAAAAGAACAGCGTTCGTGAAATTCGAATGTTTCATACTAAATTCCAATTTTTTTTCTTATCAACCATTTTGTACTTTTGTTTCGTATAGTATTCAATTTTTTTGTTCACGTAGTTGGTTGCTGTGGTATTTAGCGTATATACTATAAATATCCCTTTTTTCCCGTTGTTTTATAATATAATGTATGAAATTGAATTATCAAGAGCGCCATGCGAAACCTCAGATCTGTTCGTGTGCTCGGCACAGTTTTAATAAGCCAGTCTTGCTTGTGAGTCGACATTTCTAGCATGTCTACGTGGATCACCATATACATATTTACATAAATGCTAATGAATTGAGATACCAATATGTGTAACTGCTACGTGTTGCTGTATAACTTTTTATATCAAAGTAACATGCATGTTTTAATACTGGTTGATGCTGAAAATGATCCACGCCAAAAATATATTCAGAAAATGTATACGATGAAGTATACAAGATTACAAGTAAGGATTTAAAAAAAAAAAAAATCAGAATGTGGCGAAATCTGTCTTCTGAAATGTATCTATACAATGTACGAAATTGAAGACATGCCCATAGGCCTGTATTTTTGATAAGTTTATTAAACAATAGGGGTAATCAGACAAAAAGCGTGCTGTGATATAGCTATTGATACTTAGCGCAGTGATATTTTAAAAGCTTAGATCAGTTTAATTAAAACAGGAATTTCAGATCATCGCTCTGAAAATGAATATGATGCAACTTAACTTAGAGATGCTTTTATAAACTTAGCAGATCACCGTCCTCCGGTAATCATGCGATTATGTTTCGATTCTGAAGCTCGTGTATAGCTAATTTTGATGAAAATGGCAAATGGCAATTTTCACGTTTTTCTATATTTTTTGCATTTAATTAACTTACCTTATTAAAAGTTGGAAGAAGACTTTTGAAGAAAAAAAAATGTAATCTTTTTACAGTAGAACCTGTCTAAATGCATACGCTTGGAACCTATGAAAAATATGCTTTTAGACAGGTTATGTTTGCAGACAGGTTCATTTATATACTGGGTCCCAAGTCGGGACCGGCCCATTTTATGCTTTTAGAGAGGTTATTCTTTTACACAGAATGCATTTAGACAGGTTCTACTGTATAAATACGTATGACCCTATATATGGCTAGATCAAAAATTGAACACATTTAGATAGATAAAAGTTAGGGCCTATTTCCCCATGTAGGCCCTTCTTATATTCATAAGTTTTGGCATATAATGCATGCTTACGTGAGGTACTGTGTATTTTACATCATTCGTGACTTACTGTACATTGCCCATACACCCATACCTCGCTTTACGACCTAGACACGTTCTGGAAAAGTTGGTCGTAAAGCGAAAAGCCGTATAACGAATCAATTCTTTCTGCAATGTGATTTTCATTTTTTTCCCTTCTTAAACGAAGTGAAATCAATAAGTTGTTTTATTGTAATCCAAATCAGACCTTGTTTGTGCAAATTGATGTAACTTATCACATTCTTTGGCCATTTTCTTTAATTATAATTAATTATAATTTCCCAAGGGACTATATCGGAAAATAACAAAATTCAGATATTTTCATCTTACTATCCTTCAAAATCAGAGGGTGATACAGCAAATGTGTATACATCTTATTAATCAGCAGAAAATTCTGATTTAAAAAACCCTCTAAAGTTTAAAGGAGAATTATTTTTAAAATTTTGTTGCCCAGTGTTACAGCAGTTTTTTTTGTGGTCGTATATTGCTGGCCGTAAATCGAAAAAGTGCCATAATTAAAAAAGGCCGTTAAGTCGTTGTTTTACGACTAAAGTTTTTACAACACAAATGTGTATAAAGAATTGTTTCCTTACCTGGTATCTGAAACGTCCTGCTGTGCTGAACATGTAAACAGACGATGAAAAATACTAGAAAAATGATGTTTGATTTGCTCATCGTTTTTTCGGATGATTTGCCTGTTGTTTTTGCGATAATTTAGTGCTTTTGGTGAAGTTGATTTTTGACTGCAACTTTGGAAGCCTGACACAATGACTCGTATAAATAGTCCAATGATGATTTGATAAAAGCCTTCAAAAATAGCGATGTGTTAACTACTAGTCTTAGTGCACTGGTTTCTAGTTCATAGTTTGTTCATCTAACTCTTTAAGTGAACATTGACTGTGAGAGTAATGTGTCCACGAGATGCACTCCGATTGGATCAAAAAGGGACCAACTCTTGGATTTATATGAAATATCCTCGCTTGTTCGTTATAGGGGGGGATATTGGGTGTAAAATAATTATATGCCGATAATTTGTCATCCGAAATCGGCTGATGTTTGGTACAGAGTATGTGGGTTTAAGAGAGCGCGAAATCTGGGATCCGCTAGATCTTATCTCTCTTCCTATTGGTCTATCGTGAAGCACGTTGCCGATGACGCCACCTGTGGAGCACGTGGCGCGGTTATCCAGTTGGTGTAGGTGGACATTCGCGATGACGATGGGAAGGGCAATCCAACACGGCTTCAAAAACTATGGCACTTATATGAGAAATGCAATATTGAGGGGGTTTTCAACTTTTTTCACATCACGGTACACTAAACAATATACTGTATTAGGTATCAAACTTCTGTATCATCCAGTGACAAGGCTGTGTATATGAAGGGGAGAGGGGGGATATCTTGGGGATAAATTTCTTTCCCTCCCCCCTCCGAAATCCAAGAAATTCGACAGAAGAATCGACAACATATAAAATGGGAATTGAAATTTTGCATTTAAAGTGTGATTTTACTGCTCTAGAAATTTTCTAAGGTGAAAACGCCAATTTTCTAAGGTGAAAACGCCAATTTTCTAAGGTGAAAACGCCAATTTTCTAAG
>JAQGAE010002772.1:0-16658 GCA_034696685.1 Julus scandinavius | reverse complement strand
AATCTACCATTTCAAAGTGAAAAACGAAAAAGTGATACCATTGCTGATTTATCAAGCTATTTTAGACAATTTTTATTCAATTTTTATTAAAGTTACAAATAGTACAAATTACTCTCAAATGAAAAATTATATTATCTCCCATACATGGCTGAAAACATACATATCTGAAGTGAATCTTAGAATATTTCTCAAAAAATTAGCATAGCCATCGAATATATTTGTGAACATGTAGATGTATGGACATATTCTTGGATGTATGATCATGCATTGGCATATACATTTATGAATATTAATTCCATACACTATTCGTATATATTTCCATTTTCCATATATATCCAATTTCTGATATGTCCTTGCATATGTATCATATATGATTTTTCCACCTGGGTTTATTTAATGATTTAATAGTCATTTAAATACAGCAATACAAGTAGCTGTTGAAATGTTGAATTGCACATTGCAGCCGAAACTTTCAATCCAAAACTATACTTCAGGTAGATATAGCTCTGGATTGCACATAGTATATAAGTTGCACAAGTTTTGAAATACAAGGTTGATAACTTGCAAATATACCCGTTAAAGTTAACTACCTGATATTACATATGCTGCTGAATATGACTGCAAAATAGATATAATATACTGTACTTGGCTAAATAGACTTCTTTAGTAGGTTAAATATTGCATCATATATTATTACACGGGAAGACCCAGAACATGTCATAAAGTCAGTAAAAAATCCATTGTCGACGCATCGATGCTCAGTAAATTCAGTAATAAATATTTTCAAGGATTTTGTTTAACGATGGTTGTATTTTCCCCTACATTTCAATTGCACGTGAATCGAGTACGTTGAAATATGCAGAGGGAGGGGAAATTATTACCTCTATTACAATTTAATGTCATGTGTTATAAAAGGCTGTATAACGATTCTCATTTCAAAACTAATACCAAAAATACATTTTTCATATAATAAAACGGGGGGAAAATGTTTTCTCCTTAAGTACAGTTACTTTTTCCGTTAATTATCTCCATGTGCAGAATATTAAATTTCTCCCTCCAGTTTAAAATTAATAAATTAAATCTGGAATTCAGGAATTCGTTCAAATATAAAACGTTGTACACTTTTATATTTATTTATTTAAATAAACGGACCATTTATTCGGGCAGTATACATGGTTATTTCATGAGTTTGTCAGTTTTAATTATCTGCATGGGGCTCTTTGAGGACTTGAAATAAATAAGAGAAGATGCCATAGAACCTTGCAGCACATAGACAATGCATTAGGATTTATGAGCCACTACAGGTAGAAAATTGTATTCATTAAAATCTCAATTCTTCCAATTCGCAAGGTTATGTTCACATAATTATTTCGAGAAGCTATCCCAATTAATCAGTCACCATGCAACCGCCTTAAGGCTTGCTTATAAATGTGATATGGTGTGAAATGGAAATGAGAAACATGGCTGTGAAAAAAAAGAACCATTCATTTAAAATTTTGGGAAAACTTCAGCAACTCATATGGTAATTCTTATTCTATTTCTGGGAATTTCAGGAAGGGTAAAATTGTAATCTCGCTTTAGTTTTCAAAGGACCAAAGGATGGGTATGATTCGTCCATGGCAGAATAGAACGAAGGTTGGGATTTCCATGGAGATTAAATTCGTGTTCTATTCAACTTTCCAACATTTGTTAAAGAAAATTGGAAAATAAGCCGCGTTGTGAATTAAACCTTGACCAGTTAGATTGTGGGTCAGACAGAGGTTTTCCCAAACTTTGAGTGACCCGTTTATAATCTAAATGGGGAGCATGCAGTTTGAATTTAATTGTTTTAAAAATACTGTAGGATACCGTTGTAATGCTTAAATAGGTCCCATATGAAATGCTGCGCATGCGCGGTATATGGCTTTTTAATTCAATCAGTTATTATTTCCTAGAAACCTACTTGCGGTGATTAAACTATGTATTACATTCAAATTATTTATTGGCAAGCACAGTGGCATGATGGCAAATATTTCCGCCATTTATGTAAAATTAACAAAAAAATTATACATTCAATTATAACAATCTGTATTTACATTTAGTATATACTGCCAGAAATATGTACAGTATTACACTAGCTGTGATTACTAAAAAAAATGTCACAAATACTTGGTTATAAATATAAATTTATTTCGCAAAAATCTTTAATTGTGACATTTTTCCACTTACGTATTTTTTGAAAACTATGTATTCTTTGTATAATTTAAATGATAATCTTATAGTATTTGGATGGCCGTTTTTTCTTCCTATCAAATAATTTGTAGGCCCAGTCCGATCCGGCAGATATTGCTATCAGTATAATCACCAAACCACGTGGTTTTGTAGATATGTATACGTATACTATGTATATTTCAATTACCGTTGTGGTTATAGTATGATAGTAAATATTGATCGTATATACTTGAATGGGACCTTATGTTGGCATATTTTAGGCGAAAATATCTATAATTGAATTTTTTACAGTAACTGACAGTAGGCCTACTTCAAATGGTTAATTGTTGTACTAGATGAACAGCGAGATTTAGAAGTCAGTGACACTAAAGAGGCTAAAATGTATGGGTTGTCTGAGTCACTTTTAAATCTCGCTGTTCATATCTAGTATCAATAATTGACAGTGTTGAGCATTTTTTGTACATATATAATGTATTTTCTTAAAGCTTGATTCGCTATAAAATACACATACTTGATAATCAACCAACCAAACAAACAAGATTGAAGCTGGATGTGAACTTTAACTGCTTTTTGAATTGTTGACGATTTCTACCTTACGCAGTTAACACAACTTAACTCATGTGATGCAATTTTACAACGAGAAATGATTCATTCCGATTTTTAATATGTTAAAGCACAAACCACGAAAAAACATGATTTCTCCTACTGAAAATATTGTTATAATTACATACTGAGAATGATACTGAAAAGATCCCCTATAAAAATCCCAAAAGTAAAAAAACTTTGTCGATAAACCCTTATTTTTATTTTTTGTTTCTTAATAATTTTTCAATGTTACTTTTCAGAGAAAATTCGTCCTGGAAAAAATAGTTTAATGGTAATTACATTTTATTTCTTATCGAATCGAAAACCGGTTCAAAAACCCAAAGTTTCCCTAATAAAACGTAACCGAAATTCCTTTTTTTTATAAAAAAATTCCCCACATCTTCGAGCCCAAATTATTTTAGTCTATTATCCCCAAAAATAACATGGCATTTTCCTCACAAGAATGCAAAATTACAATATGTTTAAATTTTCAAAATTATCTAAATCCAGCTCCTGGTCGAAAATCTTATTCTAAAATCCCAAAAGGAAATAATGTGAATAGAATTTGTAAATGATAGTATTCGTTCGAAACTATATCCCATTCATTATGTTCGAAATCTTAAGTTCAGAGTGGGAAAAAGTAAAATTCCCAAAATTTTCCAAATCCATGAACGACTTAAGTATTAGGAAATCCAATTTCCCAAAAAAACGATAATCCCCAATTGAGATCAATCAAATATTTTCCCAGATTGATGCGGTTAACCACGTCCTAAATCTTTCCCTGTTCTGGGATTACCTGCAAGGTTTGTTCAAATTATCTGAGAATTTTAAGTCTTTCGAAAATGAAAAACCTCTGTACTTGTACGGCAGCACTGCGAGGCCAGGTTTTCCCCTGTTCGGCTCATCGACTGTACGAAGGAGGTCACGTGTGGCACCACGCGGTTCTTCATTGGTTCTCCCCGCGTGACGTCTATACTTCTCGGCTGGGTTTTCCCTGTTCTCAGAAAATTTTCCCCAACGTTATCGTCGTATTCAATTCAGTCTACTAAGCGACTCGGAAAAGGTGCAATTTAGCTTCCAGATTTCCCGCTGTTGAAATCTTGGAATTCGAGTATATAGAAGAACTCGCGGCTTGTTCGTTGTTATTGTTAAGAATTCAAGGGTCCCAACGTGAGGGCTTCACCTGACCTCTCCCGACCCACAACTTGGAACAGGACTCTCCTGTCTTTTACATCGGATCACAAAGTTATCCTTTCTCTAGAGGAAAACAAAATGTTACCAACACCGTGTGCCTGAAAGGTTCACCTGGTTCGGTTCACCTGTTCCACCCGTTTACGGTTGACTAGTGCCAAAAAGTAAGTCCGAGAAGCCTTGTTTTTTCACCGCCGCCATGAAGTGCACCAACACGGACAACAGCAGCAGGCAGGCTTCTGCCTCGAAACAACCGAAAACAACGTTCGATTCTTTCAGGACGGATTCGGGGTACAACTCCTGTAGTTGCCAGAGCATTAGTTCGGGAGTTAGTGATTCCAGCCTGTCCCTGAGTGCTTTTTCGGAGGAGACCTTCCACCCCGCCCGGACTACGACGCACGGGGGAGACGGTGGGGACAGCGGGCTTGCCCTGGACTGTGTCTACGAGGACCTCAACGACCTGAACAAGCAGGGTGACGAGAAAGTGTTTCGCGAAAGGGACAGTGGCCTGGGGTTGGAGTTCAACGAGCGTTTTACGAAGCTGTCGGTAAGCGAAAAAACCCATGCTTGCAACCCTACTTTCGAGGATAACCTCGACCTGAGCACGCTGGCCGATGCCCCGGAGATTGCCCAAAACTATCCCCTTGTCCACGAACTAACCAACCTGGACCCTAACACCATCATGAAGCTCGTACAGGATGCCTACCTACCCGATAAAGATGGAGATACGTAAGTGCATTGGGGAATTTCCCCCCGACCTCGCTGCCAAAACCTTGAATATCTAGGATCGGCCCTCATTTTGCTGTGTTTCTTCACGTTGCAGGCATTTACATCTGGCGGTGGTACGTGGCCGTTTGGATATCATTTTGGCCCTTATTTACCTGGCACCACATCCTGCTTATTTGGATTTACAAAATAACTTATACCAGGTATGTAGTAGTTATTCTATAGTGTACAAGGGTGCTTCGGAACTTGCGGTTGCCCACCTTCTTCTCTTTCCCCACCTCCTCAAATGTTTGAAGGGGAAAATCCCGTCAGGTGTTGCTTTGTTGCCAGTGGCTGTCTGAGGTCACGTGACGTTGGTAGCCAATGTTTGTGGCTTAAACACTGGAAAAGCAACATGTTGCATGTGATCATGTTGGTCAAGCAGCCCGGAATATTTAGCTTTTCTTTAATTTTTATCATGACCACTTACCCTGAAAGGAAATTACAGAATTTTTTATTGTGCCCACTTAGTTGGGATAATGATTTGCACGACTAAGAGTTGTTAGGAAATAAGAGTTTGGATGGCATGGAATAACTTCATAATCAATGCAGAAAGGGCGATTCAGTGTTGTATTTCTTCTTTACTCGAATAGCGCGTTTAGTATTTTTTTCCCTTTGGCTGAAATTTTCCCATTGTGGAAACTTGACTATAATGACAATAAGTCTCCAATTTGCATTCTTGTGTAATATAAGATAAACCTGAAAGAAAAATGATTGTTGTGGTTGCAAGAAAAGGATGCATTAGCACAATTACCTTCAAGTAACTTGAGTGGATATATAATGGGGATATTGTTGGCTGAACAAAGAAACGTGCATTCTCCTTAGAAAACTTGGGATTAACAAGTGGTGACATGTTACTCATTGTCTATATTGAAATAATTTCCTCATAAAGCACTTTTTCCCTAATGCCAATGTGGCACAAATTATTAGATATCCTTATTCATTGTAACTTATGCTGGGGGAAGTACGTCGCAAGATATTTCTTGTGCCAATTTTGAAATAATGGGTTTTTCCATGGTGTAGCTGAAGTGTACAACTGGAGAAAATTGAATTTGTCTTTAAACCTTGATAAATATATCTCCATCCAGTTGTAAAATAGGCTACTGATAAGCCAAAAACGTTTTTTATAGAAACTTGAAGTATACTGGGTTTATCTTTAAGGCTTGCAAAGAGGGGTTCTTGTTCTTGAAAACTCTCAAATTTGGAGTTGAACAACCACCCTGGACTCGCTCTCCCAGCCCAAAATTCCCACAGATTTCTAATCTTGCATTCTTTTCCGTTAGACTGCTCTGCATTTGGCTGTTCTCACTGGTCAATCTAAAATCGTGCGACGGCTGGTGCTAGCCGGGGCCAGCTTAGACGTCCGAAACAGGATGGGTAATACCCCTTTGCATCTGGCCTGCGGGCGAGGCGACCTGGACTGTGTTCGAGAACTCACCCGGCCGGTTTCCGTGGCCGAAGTTCAAGTGATGAAAATGAGTTACCCGCAGTACCGCCAGCCTCACATCAACATACCGCAGAATTTGGAAATCAGGAATTATGAAGGTAAGAGGTTTAACATGTTGTCAGGTACCCAAAGACCATCCCCACCACCATTTCCGTTTCACGTGGCAACGTTCCTTCAAAAGTTCATGCTGAAGGATATGTCGTTGCATCCTGGAAGTGATTAACCACCAGCTGAAAATGTATTGTGCGGCTACTTTTGCCTGTCAGAATCTCAGCCCTGTTGCTGTATGTATATCCTTCCAAAAGCGATAAAAAAAACCACCTACATGCATATTTTGTGCAGTGGTTCATTGTTGAAACTCAAGAAGAGAAACGCAAAAAAAACCAATAACCAACAATGCCTCGATTTTGGGGGATTCCCCGTTTCACAGTCTGCAGCACAGGAAAGCCGGTTTTTTGTTTCAAGCTTGATGGAATCTATGAACGTGAGAGGGAGTCACTCGATCTGATGATGGCTGACTTGCTTTTGTTACAGAGTAGGCGTAGCGCGTTAGTTGAACTTGCAAACATATTTTCAAGTCGAAATACAGTCCAGGTACTCAAATATGACAGGCCCTTGGGGGACAGCATGCGAACCAAGAACCTGAAAACTTTGGGTTTTTGCTTTATTGGTAGGCGTGTGCACAGTTTCTTGCAAACCTGCATGGGTTCTTTGGTCTGTGGTAAGGGAAGTTTTCAACGCGGCTATCTTTTTCGGGGTAATAACCTGGCTGGAAAGTTTTCTCGAAACATAATAAGTCGCCATTTTTTTTTTTTTTTGAAAACAAGAATGCTAATAATTGCTGGGCCTCGCCTCTGACTTATAAGGCATTTAAGACGGTGGATGTTTTATGACAAAGTTGATGTAAGGGCGAAACCCAATGACTAATCATGAGTATCCCGTGAATGAGCACAGGAATTCCCATCCTCTTCTTATTCTGGACAGATTCCTACTTAGAAATTTTTGGAAATTCCCACTGCTTGACGAAGAGCTTAACAACTCCAAAAAATGAGAACTTAATTAAAATGAGCCACGTCCTCTGTTGTGCAAGGATTAAACTGGAATATTTTTTTAACTGCTTAAACATGGCCTCCACGCTAACGAAAGTCATGGGGTTTTGGAGTTGTTTTTTGTAGCCTGTTTTTTCCTGAAGGCGCCTTATAAATGCAAATGTGCATGCAATTTAGGCCAGAGGCTCAGAGTTGTTGACCCCAAAATTACAGCGACGTTATGCAGGCCGCTGATTTTGAAATGTTTTAATCAAATGCGCATTTTTGGGTGCTTGTAAACAGGACGTAGGAAGTGGTCTCGAGATATAGTTTGTAATCTCATAAACTTGGCACCAATTTTAGTTTTTACGATATCCGTGCGTTTACTAAAGTGTAGTTTCGCAAATTAGCGGATTTGCAATTCCATCATGTTTTTCGAATGTTTGGAAGGACACCTCGACTGGGTCTTGCATTGTGAAATTTGCCATGTGTGGTTTTCTGTGAGTGCAACAAGTGCTCCACAAGTCTAAATAAATATGTTTTTGGACTTTGTAATTTTCATAATTCGCAAGACTGGGGATTTGGCCGATTTGCGTCAGGTTTTGACGTAGTTCGTTTTATAATTTTGCCAAACATTGCAAGTTAGGTTTATTTCGCAGCTGTGAGTAGTGCCCTCCTCTAAAGGTGCATTTTATTAATTTGCTGTCAGCATTGAATTTGAACGCCACTTTTACACAATCCTTTTCAACGATGTAAAAAAAAAGCTTCTTTTCAGTAATAGCACCAAGATTATTCAGATCCAAAGCAAGCTGTCGCCAAGTGCAACGGCACCTCGTTTTTCATATGCCAGCCAGGCCTTTTCACAATAATCATCTTTCCCAGAATTCAAGGTGACTCCACCTGCCATGGCAATATTGTTATCAAAAGCAATTACACGCTGGGGATTCCCCGATACGTTCGCCTTGCGCGAGAGGCATAGTCCAAGATTTCTGCCTTTTCTACAGTTTTGCAAAAGGGAAGGAAAAAAATAAATAAAAAAGAAAGGCGCGATGCTTGCCTCATTGTTAATTGGGTCGCGCACCTCTTTCGGCACTGGTTACAAAATCGCTTCCATCAGGACGCCTTGAGAAATCCACACGTTGAACGTTTTTTGGCCACGGTAAGCCAGATGGCCTAAATCCGAGGTTTTTTTTTCCCTCCATACCAAATCGTTGGGTTTTTACACCGACTCGCTGGAGGACAATAAAAATACAAAACTGCGGAATTTTTAATGAGCCAGGTCAAGCACTCTGCCAAGGGTTAACGCAGCTTACAAACGTATGCATGCATGGTGTGGCAGCCTAGTTGACACCATTGCAGAACTAATTGCTTACGCACCTTACTTATCCCAAACGTGAATCTCCGAGAGAAATGGTGAATTATCATTTTATGACCCAACATGTGTGATTAGGGACAGATGAACCTCACTCTCTCTGTGTATTCGTGCCACCCCCTTGCGATGCCCTCCAAACAATAAAAACAATGAGCTAATAGCGAGGAACAGGATTTAAGTGGGCCTGCACGTGTTATGACGCGGCCTTCTTTTCGAAAATTCTACACAAGTTGTTGTTTTGGGAACAAGATGACATTGAACGATGAAATAATATCCTGACTGTTCAACAGAAGCTGTGTAAATAACTCGGCGTAGGTTTCCCCAAAAGTAATGCATTTAATACTTTGCTGTTACATTGCAAAATTATTTTAAGTTGGGATGAGAACCAAAGAATAAAGTTCACCAAAAGTATCCAGAAGTGTGTTAATGTGAATGGTACTGAGTTGTCCTAGTTTTTTTTCGACTTGTGTAGGTTTTTTTGTTGTTGAAAATTGTGCAGTTTTTTTTGCACTAGGCTTCCTGAAGGAAATTTCTTTTAAACTTATCAGGATTCAATTGTTATGGAATTTTTTAGGAATTGAGATGATTGCTGGTATTTGGGTATCTGACCATCTTCGTGCTTTATAAGGAAGTTCAGTGATTTTAACGTTATTGTTTCTTGTCTTTTTCAGGCCAAATGTGTGTCCATTTGGCAGCTATTGCACAGTACAAAGAGATTCTACGTCATTTGAAATTGTACGGTGCTAACATCAATGGACAGGTAAATTGAACTGAATTTGATTAAAAATTTAAATGATCTTGTTTGAACATGTATGCTGATTCGGTTTCTTTCTTAATCTATATAGGAAGGTAAAGGGGGCAGGACACCTCTGTGCATCGCCATTGAAGCTGGTAATCCTAGTCTGGTGGAATTTTTGATCAGCGAGTGCCAGGCGGACATCAATGCGGCAAATTATGCTGGAATAACGCCTTTTCAAATGGCTTACGGTTCTGATCCTAACATCGCAGATCAACTGGTTAGCATGGGGGCTTATCAAGAGTATCCTAACTTCTCAGATTCGGATTCAGATTCAGATTACGGTTTTGATGAGGTGAGTTTCTGTCGGCTTTTATAATTTGTAACATCTAGCCGTAACGCGTTTCATCAACTACAATTGTATGCGTGCCAAAGACCTGTTTTTCAAAGTTTTTTGTCTGGTTTTTGAAATATAAATAATTGTAAAAAATTATAACATTTTTATTATTATTTTTTTTTGTGTTTTTTATTTTAAGTTACTATCTTAACTAAAATTTGACTAAATTTAAAGTTCCTTAGGAGTTCACTTTTTCCTCACCAGAGTTTTAAGGTGGGGCTAAAGCGCTATACCTGCCATGTATTTTTTTCAAAGACAGTTTTGGGCAAAGTAATACAACTATGCACAATAAAAGAATTGTATTATGATCAACCATATTACATAAACCAAATAGAGCATTTAAAAAAAAGAAATTACCCTATTGTTTTAAAAAAAATGTTTTTCAAAAGGTGTGTAAGTCATCATTTTGATTTGAGGGGGCAGCACGTGTCTTACGATTCATCTGTGAAAGTCGAAAAATCCATTTTTTAGGCATTTTACTGGAAATATTCAGTTAACACCTTTTCTACATGATAGTTCATACTCTACTTAATATTACATTGCGGAAATACATCGGGAAATATGTGTATTCTTTCGAATTCTGTCTTTGAAAAAATACATGACGGGAAAAATGGTGCAATTCTTTTATCTCCGATGAGTGGAAGTTGACGAAAGTCATGGGAGCGAGATCTTTTGCACTTTCTGAGAACTCCTTAAGTTACAATTTGTTTGGGTGCAATCCACAGTCATTGCTAATCGTGACCCAGGTTCGTCATCGTTGCATGTTGTCATAGGATTACTCATCAACGGTTAAGATAATTCAAGTCCTGGGATCACTTGCATAACCCTTTTGTGGTTACAGAAGTGTTGCCCACAATTCAAAGCACAGTTGAACAATGGGAATTAGCATACGACCTAGACCGTCACGTGTCCGTTTCATTCTTTCTGAAGCACAAATCGTGTGGGAGTCTGGAAAACTACCATTTTTCAGTTAAATTGTAAAATCGCATTAGCCAGATGTGACGACTTGGGACAAACGTAGCGAGAAACATAAACGAGGGGGTTTCCCTAATGACATTTTGAATGGTTAATGCTTTTCTTAATAAAAAAAATAATCTGAAGCTACATCGCTGAAGCGTGGGCTACATGGATGGGATTAGGCGAGCCTCGCAGAACAAGTTATCATCAGGGGAGAAAATGCAGATCATTCAACCCCGAGGAGGCGAGAGGCTGCTGAATTTTGGGTATTTCACATCCGCCAAAAAGTTGCTGAAACCCCTTTGATTACCCATCAGGGAAAAACTGGTGTGTTACCCCATAAAAAAAGGCTGCTTTCAGGTGACAGATGGTTTATTGTTCTGGGCTTCGTTGAATTTAATTAATGCCACGGTGGAATAACACAGGTAATGGGGGGGAATTTCTGTTCCCAGTTGTTTCGCCATGGTGCTACAGCCGCTGCGCCTGGCCATAAAGGGTGGATTTGTCATTGAGCAAGGCGGGAATTCCACCCATTTGGTTTTGCTGCGCCAGTTCGCGCATATTCACCGGTATTATTAGGTTATGTCATTAGCTGGAAAAAATTTCCCCAAGGCGAACACGTCAGGCTGATGTGCGATTGCAAGGCGGTTTTTATTTTATTTATTTTTTTTCCGTTCGGTTTCTCATTTTTTTATCTGCTGGGAAAATGCAAAACTCGAAAGACTGGTATGCCGTAAATGGCGCGCATAGTTTTCAGTAGCTGGCCATGGCGTTAGCACTGTTTACGCTGATTCTATTGAGGGCATGGGCATACCTTGGAGCAGTGTCCCCAACACCGACGCCAAGACATTGTTTGTAAACAAGTGGTCGTGGGAAAAAATGGGATATTGGTGGTTGGTGACCGCATTGCCAGGTCAAACTAACGCTTCTACTCTTCACTCCTACAACTGTTTAGACCAGAGCTGATTCCATACCAACTTTGACCCTTGCCAGAAAATAAGTCCAGAATTTCCTGGTGGCTGATGAGCATATAACAAGTCTGCACGTACTTCCATGCACCAAAACAGTGTGTGACCGTTGAGAATTATATGTAGTAGGCTTTCATTGTGATATGCAGGCTGCAGTCGTTTTGCAATCACTGTTACAGACTTAAATTAGTAAAATAGTAGTTGAATTACATGCCCACAGTTTAGCTACATCCAACTGCGTGGAAGACTTGGAACTCCTGAAAAATTTCATCTTGCAGATGAAGTCGATATATAGTGGACATCTTGCTGAAGAGGGCATTTGGAATGTTGGTTTTACGGTTCTCCCAGCTTTGGTAAGGTGGGATGTTTTGCATTGGATCCTTGGGGAATCCCAGCATGAATCATTCGATAGCTTTTTTGTTATAGAGATCCCAGTTCCAAACTGTCAAATGGCACAGCCGTGTTTCCCCAGCTCTTGTTGGTTGCGTGCTAGAGCTGCTATTTGCTCAGATGGGCTAATTAATCTGAACGGGCCGTCTGGTGGGGAAACCACGTTCGCGTGTGTCAAGTAACTGATGGGCATGTGGCGATTGGATTGCATTATCTTGCAAAAGGCTTGTCTCTTGAAACGAGCAAGGCAGGTTTTGGGTGGTTTGACACTTGTTTTAGCGTTGATGAGCAAACTCATTTCATTAAAGTTCATCTTTGAATGTCACTTTTTTGTTGTTGTTTTTTGCAATCTAATCGAACATTTGCATCCCATCATCAAGACTCGGGACGCCCTTGCCTTTGGCACATTCGAAATTCAAGCAAACAAAGTCATGCAAAGTGCAATTAACAACTAACTGCAATTCGGTTTCCATATTAACAACTTTGAATTCAGAATTCTTTATGAAGCTGTTAATAGTCAACTCTCAGCTCGGATTTTGACAAGGGTCGAAGGGTGACCGTTTACCTTAACACTATATCCTGAGCTGCTGTTTACAGTTTGTGTCGAAGGTGTTGAGACCAAAAGGCATTAGCCAGGTTTTGACAAAACCTGGCTGTCGAAGGACATTTTCGAACAGGTTTTGCTAGTGATGAATTCCGAGGGCATCACCCTGCTAATAATTATTTTCAAACAATACACTCAATTGAAGCAAACAATTAATTTTTAAATTGGCTAATTAGCCTTATTCAGTTTCAACATTCCCTGGTGGTGTATGAACTTTTAAGCATAGCATTTTCAAACTAGTAGTTTTTTTTATAAATGACCAGGGATTCCTTGTTGGATATAAATATTAGGCAAGAAACTGTTTATCTGAAAGACCTGTTGCGTTATTCAGAAGCCTATTCGATGTAATTGAAGTTTTTGATTCGCAAGAACAATTTGCCAAGATGTTGCACGTATTATTTTGCAATGGGTTTACAGAGGGAAGTAACCAGGGTTCAGCAATTGGTTTTTTGATGCCTGGGAAAGTTGGGGAAAAATCAAGCGAAATTGGAAAATTGCCACAGGATATGAATGGCACGCTGTGGAAGCACTTTCCGGCTCTATTTTCGGCCTTCCTTCATAGTGCTTTGCTGAAATTAATGAGTTTGTCCTAAATGATATCAGCCGTTTTACGCCAATGGGTTTCTCCCGGACCATTCATTTAGCCTTGTGTGCGCGACTCAACAATAATGGGAATTTTAAGCTTTGGTTATGACCAGCCGAGGTGTTTAACATCCCTTGTATTTTCCAAATTAATCAACGAAAAATGACCAATGGGACACGTGCTTGGGTGGTGGGGGAAGCTATCAAAATTGTGATGATTTCGGTTCTGGAATTGATATTATGGCGTTTCACATAGAACTAAACTCAACTAGATCCTAGTGGAAGATACTTGCATATATATTCTTAGTGTCTGATCATACCTTTGATAATTTTCTAAACGTTTGGTCTTGCTTTCTGAACATCTGAACATGCATTCTGAACGTCTATAATCATGGTTTCTGAACTTCTGATCAGGCGTTCTTGACGTCTGATGATGGATTTTTGACGTCTGATCATGGATTCTTGACTTCTTAGAATGCATCTTGATACATTCTGAATGTTTTATGGAGCTGCACGTTTATTTTTTTCTTGACTTGTATCTGGATAATGAATCTCAGTGAATAAGAATAAGCTTTTGCATTCAAAGTGCTAAATCTTTCTCGACAAAACTCAGGAACAACTTCAGAAGTCATGGTCTGGTTTGATGTGATTTGTTTAGCAGCTAAGAAAGAATCATTTTTCTGTTCTGACAGCCCTCGATGTCAGTAAACTGGTTGGCATCGGCGAAATTTCTTGAGAAATTGAGCCTACCTAAAAAAATATTTTTAAGGATATCTAGTCCTCATTGGTGTCCAGTTATTAGCCAGAACTGCTTTATTCGTTGGCCTGACAGAGGAGGTAAACAATCGACAGGCGTTGGCATGCGCTGTCCTGGCCCGAAGCTGAACCAGTCTTCTCCAAGCAAAAAAAAGAGGTATTGTCTGTCCGGCAATGGACGAATCTTAAGAGCCAGGTGAATTTTTGTAAATCGTCGTCATCGCCGGCTCTAATGGTGCAATTGTGGGATGGTCACCTCTCCAGTCACGTTTTTCCGCAATTCTACTGTAGGCCGAATGGCGCGCTGGGGAAATCCCCCAGACTTGAATGTCCTCCACTGGCGGCGCGCAACAAGCGAGGGTTTTTCAGAACGATTAACCAACCCACTTTACGTGGTGCTCAGAATGGGAAAGGGAAAAAAAATAGCGCGACCTCAGTGGTAACCCCACTCATCTCTTGCCAGAATCCTGGAGAATCCCATTGTGGCGCCCCTTTTTCTTGGCTACGGGGAACCAGAGACGTCTGGTGGCAATTAACGCAAGCCTTACCTATCATTGTGTGCAAGGCAGTATTGTTGTACTGCCGAACGTGTTTTTTAAAAAAAGTAAAATGCAGCTTTAGTTTATTGTAGTTGTACTGCATTATAGTGTTTTTCCACTAGAGTGCCGTGGAAGTTTGAATGTTGTTTGACTGAGAGGCTGTTTTTTTGAAAACATTCTTTCCATTGATTTTGAAATTGCAGAGAATATTGGCATAATTATATAAATATATGTGGTCAAAATGATGTTGCTGACTGATATACGCAGTCATGGTCTCTTTTAAAATTTTATTTTTATCCTGAAGTAGTAAGAAAAAATAGCACGGTCTAAAATTCATGATGCTCTTCTTGGATGTTCATTCTTCGATTAATTTGTGTTTGTTTGTGTGCATCCAGTATTAATTATTTACATTTTTGTTTGTTTTTGCAGACAATGGATACTGGCAAGAATTCTCGAATTTTCTCCACGTTCATGTAATCGTACTCTGGTACGGTCAAGCCTACCACGAAGTGACGTTCTGCACTAGATCTGGAATGAAGAACCAGTTTCTAGTTTTTGGTGCGGATCTTCTCCAAACTAGTTCGCGTGTGCTGCAAAGATTTCAGTCAGGATATACCATCATGCTTCTGGTAAGCTCACGATGGCGTCATACCCACAGACTTTCGATGCTACATGCGTGTGATTTTGTTGTTGGACTACTTGTACACCGCCATTAAACTGCTAGGATCGGAATTGTAGAACTGCTACGCCATCGTTGCGCTGATATACGTTCCTCCTAAAAACATTCTAGCTGACGATGCAGTTGTTACTGCCATGGCAGCTGACTGACTTAGATTCTTAAAGAAGTGTCGGTCTACGGTTGATGACTCCAGCAACTTCAAAGATGATTGTGAGCAAAGTACAACAACAACAACAACAACAACGCTACTACCCGTTTCTGCAATCCTAATCAGTTTGGATTTTTTTCGCTGGTGTGTTTGTCTATGTTAACACGTTTTGCTGAATATGTCCAGCTGACACGATGCAAATGCTTCTTGGGTGCGATTGATTGTTCACCATTTGCAGAAATACGTTTAGCTCTACAGCAATGCCAATACTGTTTCCTTTTGACACATTTATTCGCAAACTATTAAATTGTCAAGTTTTATAAATTGTTGTCACTTATTTTATCACGTTTTTTATCACGCCTACTCATGCTGCCACCTGCTGGCAGCTTGTGCAAATTAACAGACATTTTTCAAACTTGTTTATTAATTTTAAAAAAAAATTACCATTTCAAAGTGAAAAACGACAAAATAATACCCTTGCTGATTTATCAAGCTATTTTAAGCAATTTCTATTTTTATTTAATTTTTGTTTTGTTTGGCTGTGAGTGTGTTTTCAAATTTCACCCATTGAAAGGAATAGGGTTGTGATCCCCTTAATGATAACAATTTAGAAATCCTGCTACGCATACGGTAGAACCTCTCTAAATGCATCATGTGTAAATGAATAACCCATTTAAAGCATAAAATGTCCCTGTCCCGACTTGGGACCTATGCATATAAATGAGCCTGTCAAAAAACATGTTTTTCACCAGTCCCAAGAAGTTAGTTTCTACTGTGTGGATTTTTCGGAGCTGCTACCTTTAACATTTACAAACATTTAGTTCTAATCAAAAATCGAAAATGCATTTCAGTACCATTATGGCAGGACTAAAATAAGTTTTAACTTAAATTTTAAATACATAAAAATCAATCCACTGGAAGCTGCGAAAGGTAGGGCATTTTTACATTCCATTTATTTTTTCGCCAAGGAAAGTAGTTTTCCCGCTAAAAAATTCAATTTGATCCCCAAAACCAATACATTATCCGCCAAAAAATCATTTTCCCCCAATTTTTGTCCGAAGAAATGCATCTGAAAAGCCCCAAAAATGCATTTGAAAATGAGAATGAAGGGCCAAATATTTTTTTAATTTTCGGGGCCGTTCTGAGTAGTTTATCGGGATTTTTCTTGCAGAATCCGACTCGCAAAAACCTGTACTATCCATATCTGCAAGAAAAATCCGGATAAACGGCTCCGAAGGGCCCCAAAAATGCATTTAAAAATAAGCCCGAAAAAAAAAAAAAAAAGTCCAAAATTTATTTTTAT
>JAQGAE010002771.1:0-16660 GCA_034696685.1 Julus scandinavius | reverse complement strand
TAATCTCTTTTGGTTTGGCTGGAATTGTGTTTTAAAATTTCACCCATAGAAAGTGATAGGGTTGTGATCCAGCTTAATAAATATTAAAATGCATTTTAATCCAAAATGAATTTTAGAATACCAAACTGATAAGTTTTTTAATTTAATGTTTGAATGAAACAAAAAATGTCAATGAAAAATGCATGAATGAAACACAAAATACCAATTTATAAAACTTGTTCCTGTTTATAATTGTGCTAACATTTCTTCTCAAGACTTCGATTAATGAAAATGTGTTAAAGGTGTTGAAGTAAATTTACATTTTTCGGGTTAGGTGAGGCTAATTAAATTTAGAAAAAGTGTAATGTGGAATGTAACAATAGAAAACAACAACATAATTCAAATTTGATAGCTGTTCAGAGCTGCAGCATAAAAAATGCTTCTTGATTTCAAATACACTGTATCTGTGGTTTCTCTGGCTCTTGCAAAGTAGAAAATCAGTGCAACAAGATTGGATAAGAAGCAAATGGATATCCAATCGCCTGGCTACACGCATGCATTAATAAAAGAGTATCCAATTGCTCATCCATAAAATTATTTTATAGCTTCTCTAGGAAGACGTCTCACTCATCATTACCGTTCGTGATACAAGCTACTAGAGAAGAACATGTAAATACACAAAGCATTCATTAAGTAACGAGGAAAAATGAACAGAACCCTGCTCTTGATAGAAAATCTGAAGTGGCAATGGCTCGTAAAGGGTCATCAGGGAGTCTTGAAGACTACCAGCATAAAGACCACATACCCATAAAGCATTGCCTTTCAAAACTCCATCTATACGTAATTTTGCAGATCTTTGCACAGGGATACTGGAATCTTGACAAGGTTGCAATCAGCCCCAGAACAAAGAAAATAAAAGTCGCATGCTACCAAAAAAACCTTACATTCCTCATCAGTCATCTTAATGAATTCTTCATTAGAGATCCTACAGTGTCCTAACATTAAAGAGGGCTGTAGATTTTTCATGTTAGACGAACCATATGAAATTATTCGTAAGACTGTCAAGCTCACTATGTTGACAACAATAAAGAAAAACTGTCCAAAGACAAAAGGAACGATCAACATAATTTCAACCATGAGAAATACGAGGTTCAAAGAAACGATATGTCCAAATGAAATCATTTAAAACTTCATAAATAAATCCAAACGCCATTCCCCATCCATAGTGTAGCTTCCAAACATTGATATAAAAATCCATATATTGAATTTATAAGGTTAAAAGCTCAACACCAAGCCTAAAAGGCTCTTGTCAACCATCATGTGTGTCAAGTCATGTGTCAAACCCAACGAATTTAAAATTGATATATGGCATACATGACTAAACTCATGCCATGCAAGTGCCAATGGCCATCCTAAGACATCCAACAACACATCCTGTCAAAAACCAATCAAGTAGCATGCTCAAAAACCTTGTTTGGCCTTAATGAAAAAAAAAATGATTATCAAGCATGGAATGATAGCAGTTGATATTCCTACCTGTTTCCACAGAAAAGCATCCTGGTAGTTCATGCCTGCGGCAAAGGCCAGTTGCACCAGCGACAGGAGCACACCACTGGTGACTGCTTCCTGCATCGGAAAGGGCAGTAGAGCATACGTGGAGTAGATAAAGAAGAGGGTACACCAGACACCAGAGGTCGCCGTGCGCATTTCTGCGTCCAGCGACACCAAAATCTCTATGCCGAAGAAGGATGCCAGGATGACATATGAGAAGATAATCAAGTAGACCTCATTAATGAAACTACGGGTCAAGAGTATCTCCAAGACAACGTAGATGACAACAAACGACCCCAGGGTGACTCCACGGACAGGTGAGGTGCTGTGATAGCCGCCGTCGAGGGCGTAGTTCAGTACAATGAGCACCAGGCAGATGGCGATCAAGAGTCCCAACATGGCAGTCAGGTTGGTCTGGTTGAGCCGTAGAAAGTACCTCTGATACAAAAACTCCACCTGGGCGTTTTCGAAACTCCGCACGCGGAACACCCTGTTCAGCAGAGTGCACAGACACGTGCATTGGGCAGAGGCTTTCTCCACTTCCGGTTCCTCCTGCATCTCCATGATTACCTTGTCCACGGGAACCGTGCTCGTGGGTGTGGAGCTAAAGTGTTCGATGACCTGCCAGTTGGATTTTCTTGGCGGATCCGCGGTGGTCTGAAGCGTCGGCGGCGGGGGTGGCCGCTTGGTAGAGCCACTCCTGACCGCCGTCCGGTCGGTGGCCATCATCCTGGTGCCGTTGCTGCCCTGGAGGCGGGTCACTGTGTTGCTGTTGCCCATCGTGGCATCCAGCTTGGAGCTAGGACATCTGAAATGATCAACAAAAGTACGTGGTCATTTTGTGAGGACACATGTGCGACTTTATCGTTATAATGACACATAAGGACAAGAGCACATGAGCGCACCTAAAATGTGTCCATGGGGTTGGTTAAGGAAACATTGCTAGGGAAAGCCCAGGATATTCAGGTACAATTTTACCTAAATATTTTCTATTTTGTATGGCTGATTGTATGGAATACATGATACGGTCATGACGACGTACAAACTACAAGTACATATTTGTGAACTTGTCACACATGGCAATTTATTTACTTGGCCACAATAATTATAAAAAAAAACGAATTTTTAATGTCTATTTTACAACATGTTTTCAAGTATCCTTTTCAATGAATTTTTGGCCTGAATAAAGTGCAATCACATATCACATTTAACAGTTATAAAGGTCAGTCGCCAGTCTAGTCCTTAATTGACTTATCGTCAATAAGTTGGCAACGAATTTAATGCTTATACAAAGTCCAATCACGCATGTTTTGAAATTTAATTGAATTTCAAAACCGCTGGTGAAATTGTACAGGTCGCTAAAATATTAATTCCAAATACTTTGTTTATCTTTTGAAAAATATCAAATTGTCCATTATCAAAACAAGCCTTCTTTACATTACTGCCTCAAATAAAATGTTGCTCCAACACCCTTTAACACAACATTATCCATTCACTCAGTGTAAAGTTTATTGTATAAAGTTTCTTGCAACATATTCTTAAACCAAAAATCCAATCAGCTAATAAGGATGATTCAGAGAATTGAAACGTGCAGGTTATACAAATCAGAAAGATCACGCGAAAGGTAAGATAACGTTAAGTGACATTTAGTATCGTAAGTCCTGTCTTTAAAAGTAAACTGCAATGATAAAAAGAAACCTCTGAACCACCTGGAGCAGCAGCAGCTCTAGTGTTACAAACATGGTATTGGTCTTGTTAAAAAAAACTTTCCATACAGACATTAACTACCTAAAGAAGTGTATTTAAACAATTTATACACTTTCATGTCAAGGTTTGAAGTATTTAATGCTCAGAAAACAGAAAACCTTTTTTTAGTACAATTAAATCACATAAAATATTATAAAATCCTTCTAAAAACATTTTATACTGTATTTAAATGTTGATGTTCGTTGTGTTTATAGTTACAAAATAGCACGAATAGAATGTGAAATAGAGCACCAGGCGCTTATTTCAGGGGTTAAAATTAATTGGCTACTTATTTGGGTAAAGGGAACCTAAGATTTATGAAACTGAATACACTGAAATATTAGGGGTTGTTTTGAAATCTTTACTTTCTTCTAAGATAAACTTTGCAGTAATTCCAAATTTGCCTCTTTAAAACAGCAGTAAAGTTACATGGGCTTGCACAGTATATATATATGTTCTAAAATGTCAAATGCATCGTCTTAAACCTCAAGATTATTAAATATTGCATGTTTGAACCCAAATATTTAGACTGTGTACTGCACTTCAGGAGTTACTTTTGAAATGGAGATATTTTATGTATGTGACCTTAATACCAAAGTTGCCCAAGACATGCACGAAGCTTCAGAACAGGACATAGTGAGTTTATGGCTGTACATACTGAGATTACGTGTTATGTAAGAAGATAAGTACACATCCGATAGCGTGCGAGGGACATTGGATTAATATTTTCTTTCCGATAACACCAATATTAGCAAATTTTCCCGCACCATTACCTACAATTACGCCGCAATAATTTGCAGGTAACCCATGGTCCCCGGCCCAAAAATATTTCCGTGACACGCCCTCAGATTGCACGGGTTCCAAAGCCCATAATTAGCACGCAGGTCTTGCAGATCGAAAATGTGGACAATTATGATAATAGGGCTATTGATTAAAGTGCCGTGATGTCAAATGGCACTCGACATCCCTGCCAAATGCCCTCGGCTGGGCACATCCTTCCGAAATAATCAATAACATGGCTTTTATCGGAAGACATCGTCGAACGAACTGCAAATTACCCCATAGTGGCACGTGAGTGCTGTAAAGGGCGAAAGGGCTGCCCATATCATGGGTAGCCAGAAGCATTTTCAGATCCATCCGAAGAAACCCTGGAGATAACGTCTGGTTGACACTTTGCCACCATTGCTATACTGCCGTCCTTAATGGAATAAATTTGCCTAAGTACATCCTGGAGAGGTTTTCCGGGTTAATTGCTCGATTGTAAGACCACGACTCCTGGGGGTGCTCGAAAACCATCAAAACCCTGCGTGGTACTCAAGTGACCAAAATGTTTTGAAGAATAATACCCTTAGTTTAGTTTTGGCACCGATACAATTACGAATGGAAATATGATAGATGGCACCGTAGACATAGAAAATTCACGTATCACATACAGCAGTGTCATATTCATGACTACGTACATTGATGGATCCAGAAGAGGCCCAGGGGATCCGGTTCCCCTTATTTTTGAATAGGACACCCAAATGAGGAAAATAATAACTTTTTCGTAAGAATTCATATGAAATTCCAATAGAAAAATTTCGTAAAGAAGTATTACAAGTCTACAAAATAATGCATTCGCCCAGTTTTTAAATTGAAGGGACATTTACAGGATAAAACAACATCTATTGACCGATGATATCAAAAAGTTAATATTTGAAACTCTCATTTTCAAAAAATCGTATTCCTCGTTAAGATTTCTAAAACGTTTACAGAAAATGTGCTAAAATCTCAACCAGTGTCTATCAAGTTATCGGAATAGGTCACCAGGAGTTTCAGTGATGAATACAAGAATACAGTAAGAATTTAGAAAGAATGCTTGGGATAAGTATACGTTCTCTTCAAATATTTGAAGCATAATACATTTTAGAAAAAAATGCATGGTTATATCCATACATACTTTCAGCCATATATTAAAGTTTACTTTACTTTGCACAAGTAGTTATGATATGGCACTACAATCTACATGCATTGAGTACTGCACAAATTAATCTTCTGAAATCAAAGTTTTAACTTGTCATCTTTCAAAGTCGTTACATCCCAACCACTTTGCAAAAAGTTGTAGCTTTCTACCTGTCATCCTAACAAGATACGATTGTGCATGCCCCCAACAAAAATCTTATCAAGTCTTTACTGATGAATACCTCTTGCAACAAGGTGTGGCACTTATCGGACACGTGCATCAACACCAATCCCAAGAGAAGTCAGAACAAGAATGAGAGTGAAAAATGGTGTTACCTCACAAGTAGTGTTGAGAAAATGTTGCTTGTACATCAGCCCAGTGTCATGTCGCGGCACAAAGTTACGGGCCAGTGACACTTCTGCAACAGCTATTCCTTGGCCGTCTTCGGTGCATCTAATGTTACCAGCTCTACTCAGCTGTTGCACAACGTAGAGTCAGGGCGGTCGATATCTCGTAGTGGGGAAGTAGTGTGCTCATGGTGTCAATCTGCACCAGGAAGTATTATTCCTTTAAAAAAAATAAAAATAGTATGCAAATAAATAACGTTGCTAGGTGTAATTGGAAACATGTTCGACATTGATAATATACATAAGTGTGCCTATTGAAATTGTGGGAACATAGCGCAACAAATATCTCTTTTGTTCAGATACTCTTCTGGTCAAACGCTTTCCTTGGCACAATACCTCCTCAATGATGCTGAAAAAACAACTTGTTAAAAGTTCAACTTTGGTTAAAATAAATATGGATACAAATCATACAATCTGTTATGTGGTTGCAGTATTAGTGATTAATGTGGGTATATAATCATAGTAAAAATTACCCTACTTGCAGTATACAATGAAATGTATCATGTTCAGCTGAATTGCAATACTACTTCATAAAACTGTATTGTGTAAAAATACCATAGCAACACAATACTTTTTTTTTTCAGAAATGCAGTATTATCGAAGTTTATTTTCTGCTGGATTTTAAGAAAATCACGATTTATGCATGATGCTGAAGAAACAACATGTTAAAAGTTCAACCGTTGCTTAAGTTCAACTGTGGCTTAAGTTTAAAAGTGCAGTTTATTTGTTATGTGGTTACATTAGTAGAATTATAGCAAAAAACATCCTATTTGCATCATTCAATGAAATGATCAGTAATGTATAAGCAGCTGAACTACAATACTACTTTATAAAACTGTTGGCAGTAATTTCATTGCAACTTTATTATTACACAAATACGATAATAAAAAATGCAGTATTATTCTGCAGGGTTTTAAGAATACACGTATTACGAACCTCTTAGTAAGACAAATTCCAAAAAAGCTAACAATTTAGATTTTCTTTAAAGACATATATACGAGCTCGTTGAGACTTTATTAACTCATGCTCTTACAGCTGAATCATACATTATTTAAAATAGGGATTAAAGAGGGCCTGCTTCATGCTTTCACACTCGACCTTATTCGTCATGATGTGAATATAACCACATTGGATAGTTCATCACTGATTTAATGACGCCTAAGATCTTAATTAAAGCTTTGACCCGGGTAGAAGTGATGCCCTGATTACAGAAAGATTCTTGGGATTGTATAACATACATGATCATTAAAACTACCATAAACTTATGCATTCTATACATAGATGATATTACACAAATTATTAGCTCTTTATATACTTCATTATAAATATGTTTGAAAAGCGTTGGTTAAACAATTCAAACTAATCAACCATGACTAAATGATAATTAATAGCAATATGCCATAAATTTAATACACTTATTATGAAAAGTGATCATATTACTGTATATGACACATTGCAATTTACTGAACACATACTGTATAGATGAAAAAAATGTATATGATTTACTGCCTACAGAATATGTATGTATATATCATAGAATGTTTGTCAACGACCATATACGAGTACATACGATATGACATTTTGGGTTCTTTTGGGTAAACTGGGATTTCGATGCATATACAGCATACGTTATTTCAAACATACGTCGTAGAGAAATTATGGAAAGCAAAATCGATATACGTCAAATATATTCGCACTTGTATCGTTGCATATTTCCTATCTCGAATCTTCTCTTCCCCCACATTTAAATTAATAATTTATATTCTGTTTATTAAACATATGCAGCTGTAACAACTAGCAAGGCATACGTACAGTAATATTAAGAATATATTAAAAATTTAATACAACACTAATTTTACAAAACAATTGGTAAACAGTAAGTCATAATTGCAGGGAATATATAAAAAACTAAAAATGAGATTAATAAATAAATAATAGATTTTCGAGAATAAACAAAAAGAATTCCTAGTATTTGCTCAGTTGCAGTGACATGAGTAGGAGTAATGTTTTTTGAGTAAGTCAAATTTGCATAGAGGTTCTTAATCTTCTTATGCAAACCCACGCTTTGAAACTCTAAACCTCCACATATTCATCTATTTTCTAGGTTCAGAAGGGTCCTGACCCAGTCACATTCCACCGTTCACTACAGAATTACACTGTACCAAAAAAAAAAAAAAAAAGTAAACAATTGTAAAACAATCCTAGGTTTTGTGTATCCATCACGGTAGGAAGGCTACAGTGCACCTAAATATACGGAAGTACAAATAAAAAAAACAATCGATTTTGGGGAATTGGAGGGGTTGTAGGCCACTTGTCAGAAATTTATTCCCTCTCTCTCCCCTTATCAAAAAGTCGATTTATTTTCTACCGATTTAAGCGAACGTTTGGTGAAGTAACCGGGTTAGATTTTCCATTTTCTTTTCATGGCATTCCGTGTTGTTCCCAGCATTATTAAATATATATGGATTTCTTCGAATTTCCAAAAAAACTGCCTTTGTTCAATGTGTGTTCTTTTTAAAGAAAAGGCTCAAAATAAATTTTTCGTAGACTCCAGTAAGTTAAAATCACAGACTGATAACAGCTGGTAACTTAATATTATTTCAACATATCATCTAGACTTCAGTTATTAAAAATGTAAAAGAAAGTATCATATCTCACCATAGCTAACTGAAATATTATCCCCAAAGCTTTATAAAAAAATAAGTTTGGAGGTTATACAATTTTTACGTTTTCAAAGCAATCACATTTTTGAAAATAACGTTTGAAAACAACGAATTATTGATGGCTTTGAGAAATACAATAACATTAATAACAATGAACATGTTTCATCCGACATATCAAATTTTTCGCCTTTTTCAATACAAATCATCAACTATTCTTTAGTAAATCAAATTTAGCTGCCTGAAATTCACACGTTTCCATAGAGATAAAATATTACAAAAAAATCAAATTCATTTCTTATCTAAAACTAGCAATTTCAATTTGAAACTAGGCAATTTGTGTATTACTTTAAAAAAAATCATAGCTGAAATATATTCATGTGTGGTAATGTTAATAATAATAATATTCCAAAGTCTCTTATTTTACTACCTGAACATCACGATAACAAGTCAGAATTTGTCAAATCTTTATGGATACTGAAACTTTCCTTACATTTTAAATGTTGACATTTGTATTGAAATTACAGCCACAACCATTAATTTAGAATGTCATCAGAATTTGTTTGATTTTGCATTGTGTTGGAAACTTCACATCCATTTTGTCACCGTTGGGGACAATCTGAACAATGTGTGGAAAAACCGCATTAAATTAATGAAACCAAGATAATTTTTTTGCAGAGAAGCATTAAAGTGGGAATAATACTTTACTTAAGCCTTCTGCTAGCATCAGCTGCACATGTTAATTACCTTAATTGGAAAAAGAACACTTGGCAAGCAATTAGCAGCTTAGCTCAAAAGTCCTTTACTTCCAAAACTGTCTTTCTAAGACAAGCCACATGAAAGTTGGGATTTTCAAAAGTCACGTGCCTTCCGTTTTAGCAGCATCATATGTCATCGTTCTCCAGGTGAAATGGCAAGGCTCCTTGACTTAACAAATTATTAAATGGATTTTCTCGTAACTCACTTTTGGTTCGCATAATTCCTTCATTTGCATAATGCCAGCAAGTTATTAATACGGGGTATGAATAATGTATGCAATAACCTGGAGAAGGAAACTCTTAAGAGAGCCATGCCTCAGGAAATACTAATTTAGACGGTGCCATGCAATACAAAATGTTAATGCTAAAATTACAACGAATTTTATTAGGCAGGTCACACGGAAAGTAATACACGAGTAATAAATCTACTCGTATGGAGCTTTTATAACGAATTGCAACGAATTTGAATTTTATTTGGTAAACAGAAGCTAGTTTATTGTAAAAAATGACTGAACCAGGGCACATATGCTACATGTATCTGATAAATTTTAAATAACTAATAAAATTTAAAGTATGATCCATTGGGAAATTAATTTTTGAAACTGTGGTCAGATTTTCATGGTCCCTTATATTCACCAAATATCAAGAATTTCATCTTTATGTCACTGGAATGAGCTTTGTTTGGCAGTATATTGCAAATAGTAAGTATACTATTCTACATAAATTAAAATTAAAACTCCACAGTCAACATAAAAATACTTCATCATAAACCGAAACATTCTTCGTTCTATGAGTGTAAATTCAGCAGCCAAATTCGTTATAATAAGTTGGAAGTTGGTTCAAGTTCAAAATTGGTGCACTCTGATACAAGTCATTTCGATTTTAAGTCGTTGAACTGCCCATATGCACTTTATAACATTCAAAGTAAACAGTAAATGTCCAACTACAATACTGGATTCGGAGAAAGAAGCATTAGTGCACCATGAGAAAAAAAAATTTCAAAGATCAAATGACAATAACAAAAAAACAACCTATTTATTACGAAATATATGAGAGCTTTTGCGTGCACGTGTATTATGAAACGCCTGCATGTCATTTGGGGGTGAATCTCCAAATATTGATTCAACAAAGATGCCCAAGCTTATGTGGCTCTTTATGCAATCGATAGCTATGCAATATACGTAGCTACACGCTACATTTGGATTTTAGATTTTTTTCAAAACAATTGCTCGTTAAATTAATATTAATGACAGAAAACTGCGCTTAAGAACATATCGCAGAATTCCGCTCAAGGCAAAAATGGGATGAAAATTAATTCAAACTTTTCTTGTAATAAGAAAGTAACAAACATGTAAATGCTCTAAAAATAGAAGTTTAACAATGCATTATGTAGGCTTTAACTGGTATATTTGCACAGTCTTACACTCTCGTACTTTCTATACACATCACGATCCCGAGTTCTGAGAAAAGTTGCTGAAATGGCCTGCCTTTTGATATAAAGCGTGGGTGTCCTTTGTTTCTAATGAAATTCCCTCATGGCATCCTGTGGTATATTCAGTGTCCATGGACTACACGCTATCCATTAATCTTAAAACTACTAAACTGATCTCGTGAAAACTAGTCAAGACTAATACTCCAAGAAGAGAAAGAGAAGGTTACTAGTAGTGTTTCTTATGTTTATTCCCTCTTCAAAGTCGTCACGCCGAAATGACCCAGTCATTCATGTTTGAAATGGAATTTTTAATGCTTGTAGTTGCAATTCAAGGACCATTAAAAGCCCACCAAGTCCTTTAAACGGTTATAAATCTTCTCGATGTGCTATTGTCTGTAGCATATTCTATTTATAAAGCAGTAAGTCAAAAATCGATTTTTCTCGTTCAGACATTGGTCACGCTTAGTCAAAGGGGTGGAATGGCTACAGAAAGTTGGCGGTGGAACAAGTGCCACCTTTTCATTACTTTAATTCTGTCCTCAGGTGCCCCCTTGTACCAACAAGGACGGATAAGAGGGGTTCTATTGTATTGTAAGTAGTGCTGCCCCTACACCCAAGCAATCACTACATACAGGGAAGCACTGCTCATTTGGTTGGTTGAATACATGATAAGAGACTCAAAAACACAAAAAAAGGAAAGCTATAAATTAACAAATTCAGTCTCACAAACTAAATAAAAAGCTTCTCGAAAACCAATTAAATTGTCACGCTACGCCAAGAAGAAATCTTCGTGTATTATCGATATTACGTCGTGTCTCCAAATATTGAATTCCCAACTACATTTACCTACAACTCGACCTAAACATACATCTTGTAATAACAGATGGTACCATTCTACACAAAATCATAAATATGGAAATCTGATCAGTTATCGAAAAACTATGGATTGTTTATACAGTGTAGGTTCACCAATAACATCATTCCCAATTTCTAACATCTGTTTTCAATGGAGTAACAACACGTGTTTAATGGACCATTATGTTTGAGAAATTCACAAATTGATCGAGAATATCAAGGTAAAAAAGGGTCTCAGCTCAAATCGAGTAACAAGCTCTTGTTACCATAAATACTAGAGTGAATTTTTCTAAAAAATACATAAGAAATGCGTGGAACAACTAACTCTCATTACGAAAACTAGGATAAAATTCATATCCTTTGAAAGCAGGGCAGCTTATAGTATTTTCTTTGCAAAAAAAAGGCCACACTAATCCGTTTCCGTGATTCGGAAACACTGAGAGCCCTATCTTTACGAATTCGATTAATAGTCATTTTAATGGAAGTCAAGCTAAGTTAGGTATGCTTTTCTTGCCAGAAAAAGAACATAATTCCCCAGAGTAGCAATACGCTGAAACTTCATTGGGTAGGACCAGCTGTCGGCCATCTTTTCTAATGCTTCCGTAAATCCCACACGACAATACCGTATACGTCATCGCATTGCTAATCCGGATGTATGCCAAAAAGGGGATTAGGCACAGGATGCGTGCATGAAATCCTGTCTACGAATTTAATGTAATCACCATAGTTGCCATATCACACACACTCACGCAATGGAGCCTATGACGTCACTAAAAGTGTGAACTATCACGCATATCCATCAGTACCAATATTGTACAGAAAGTAGGCATCACTAAAATGGAATGTGTCCCTTATCAAATCCCAGCGCCATCTATGGTCTAATATGGAATGTTTCCCTTGTCAATCCCAGCGCCATCTATGGTCTAATATGAAATGTTTCCCTTGTCAATCCCAGCGCCACCTATGGTTTAATATGGGATGTGTTCCTTATCAAATGCCAGCGCCATCTATGACCTAAAATGGAATGTGTCCCTTGTCAAATCCCAACGCCATCTATGGTCTAATATGAAATGTTTCCCTTGTCAATCCCAGCGCCACCTATGGGCTAATATGGGATGTGTCCCTTATCAAATACCAGCTCCATCTATGACCTAATATGGAATGTGTCCCTTGTCAAATCCCAGCGCCATCTATGGTCAACATGCCATGACTTGATTGGTTATGATTGGTTGCATTAACATGTCGTCATTGATCGTACAATGAAATATTCCTTTCCATTGTTCAGTTAATGTAAAAAATGACTAAACATGGAAAATCGATTTTTTGTTAATATATTTCATTTATAGGAACACGAACTTTGTGAAAATATATTCCATTGTCAACACGTCAGTATCATTCAAAAAGTTTGTACCAGTACAGCTAATAGTGGAAGGTTATCACGAGAATGATACTGTAAAATGGTGAAAGACATGGAAGTCGGTGAAGAGCCCTCAAAATCCATTGTTACTGGTTGTACTCTAGGGTACCCAATCCGAGGACTCTTACAAAAGAGCGAAGATTTGTCTGAAGAGTGCCTGTTCCTGTCGTCGTTCTCGCTAAAATAATGAAAATCGGAAATTGGATTCCCTGCTTTCGACAGCCGAAGCTCTTTAAACTGTATTCAGTTTGTTCACCAATTGACTAATAGGAAATCCCAGACACAATTTCAGTAATTTTTAACGCGTTTCCCTGTTTGAATGCTAGACAAGATGTGACTTCACAACATGATAGGATTTCAGCGCAAATTCGTTGTTTCAAACATGTTGTGAAAGGTGTATATACTTATTTCGCTTCAACAAGTCTAAGGTTATAATTAAGGTAATGCGTGAAAATGTCAAAACTTCTACGTAAGTGCATTCGAATTGTGCTTTAAAAGATAGTAGAGGATTTAAAAAAAACAAAAAAGCATGCAGTTCCAAGTTATATGAAAGAATAAAAATATTTGGAAGCATTCGAAGTATCCAAGCTACAGCAAAATAAATAACTTCAACATGGATTTCCGAAACAACTTGAATAAGTAGCCTGTAGAACTCACGTTTAAATAAAAACCGAATTTGCATAAAAAAAGTATACTGTATGAATAAATGGCGATTTTCGGATACCTTCAAGGTAACAAAATACCATTATTTCAACAATTTTGTGTTCAACCGAGGAATTTTCCAGAATGTAAGATAAAATCGACATTTTAAGTGACTTATTTTGCAGCACTAGCATTGGGTTATATAATACCTATTTGGTATACTTCACCAAATACTTTCCATAAATACAATTTCTGAGCACACACAAAAAAAGAAACGAAATCGATATCTGGGGCCTCAACTGCGCAAAAAGCACTTTTTAAATTTAAAAATAAAAACCGAGAATGCGTCCATGCATTAGTAACGAAAAGGCATTGAAATACACCAGCGCATGCAGCGCTGCATTTTTAATCAAATCAAGAACTTTGCTTAATTTTTTCCCCCTTCTAAAGGGAAAAAAGGCTGTGTGTATTTTATGCCAGTAACAATGGACAGAATGGAAAAGGTTGAATAAATTTAAGATGCTTAAAGAAATTGCTTTAGAAACTTTTGAGACTTTGACAAACTTTTGAAACAATGTACCTTGACAATTTTAGACATAACTTAAATTAATATTTGATAATAATCTGAAATATTGAAACTGCATCGTTCTTTTAGCTTCATAACTAACACGAGCATGAGCATATGCTTCATTTCCAGCTTTTCACTGGCATTATTTGCCTAGTTTTTGCAAAGGTCCATTCGTAATTCAGTCAGGCAGGTGCAGTTGAGCCTCGTTGAATGCATTTCAGAATACAAACTTAATTAGAAATCAAGTTATGTAATCTTTTTCATTTCGGATTTTAGGTACTCAGGGGAGGGGATTAGGCTCCCCCTGGAACGCACTTGCTTCTCCAGCGACTGTTTACAACTCTGTAATCCGCTTTTTTTTTATTCGGCAGCTCGTTCGGAACGCAGCAAAGAAATTAATTCCCAAGACAAATGAAGAAAAGGCGGAAGAAAACTAAGGATTTAAGGAAAGTAGTGGTCTGGAAAAGAAATCTATTAACGCCCTATCGCTTTATCGAGATATAAATCCCAGTCTGGGCAGGCCTACTTGTGGCACTCATGCAAGAGCCAACAAGGCATTTCAAAAACACGAGTGTCAAACTCGTGTATTCCCAAGTGCACTCTATAGGACCATTTGTTGAAAGCGATTGCAGGTCAGTATACCAATTTAGTCATTTTTATATATTGCAGTAGAACCCCTCATCCATCCTGATTAACTAAGTGCAGAATTGTATCCCAATGACGCTATGGCTACAAGTCACCTATTTCAAAATATCTAATGTCACATATTTAAAATATGTTATTAGAAAGGATTATTCGGAGCGTTCCTATTAATGGAACCACTGGAATTATGACCAATATCTTCTAAGTTTTTCTAAGAGAAAATGCTACTGTGCCTTAAGAACTTTAAAGTGCTTTAATGTTGAAATTTAACAATATTTCATAGCAAAACAACCTCACCTTTAAATCCTAGAAACTGGTGTCGATTCAAATTCTTCCTGGTTTATCCAGAAGGTTTTGTACCAATGATTATTCATGTCACGGAAATAGAAATTGGATTCCGTGTGACAGGTGGTCGACACGACAATAGAAATGCAGGTTAATGATTTTGGTGATTAAACTATTTAACGGCTTAAAGACGAAGGGTGAGGCTTCCATTTCCAGTGCTATTAATTCGATAAGTTTGTCTTGACATGTGATTTTCTTATTGATAAAATTCCGCACAAATTACATGACACCATTCTAAACAAGACATTTTTCTGACTAAAAATTCAATAAATCCAATCATTTTCACATGCCCAACGATTTCTCAAGACAGTATTCTTTGCTTGTGTCTCAAATATTTTTCAGGTCAACAATTCCTGATGAAAAATATAATAGCATAACGATAATGTGACTATAAGCTTATTTTAGCATTTTAACCTTAAAATTTAACTTGTAATTAAATATGGTTGTAATCGCTGATTTCCGTTGCTATCTTGATATATTCGGCCATTAATGATACAACTGCAGTAAGCGGAAAACCATTGAATGTCTGCCAACAATACATCGATGCTAATGGCAAATCCATTAGCATTAATGCCTGAAGCCTTGAATCAACATGGGAGCGTGTTTTTTCTACATTTCCTAAGGGATGAATAGTTGTCATAGAGAATTCATCGTTTAAACTAATTAATTCCAGCAGTTCAGGCTAATCAGTTGTGGGAAGACAGAAATGGATGCCTGCCAATTGGCTGGATGTAACAGCAGCTTGTGACTACCGTTCTAAGAATTGGAAGCCCAGAATCCAAACCCACACAAATCTTATTATATTTTCTAATAATATGTTTCAATCCAATTCTTCTTCAATCGTATATGGTAACCATGGTAAACCAAAGCTTAACATAATATTGCATTAGGTACAAAACGTTATGCACTGTCTCCAGGCAATGTTTTTAAGGGAAGATGTCCTTAAATCGATCAATGGCTACGTCATCACACCTTCAGCACCTGTACCTGGAAATAATGTTTGACCTAAAACAAATATTTCATTGTTTTGTAGTAGTGGTGTGTGAATGTGGCAAGATATACCTGATGGATCCTTTGTCAAACATTTCTAAACGTGATATTTGTTGGAGGAGCCAAACTAGATAGACTAACCTTAATTAACTTCTTATTTTCAATTAGGCCACCATGCAGTGTTGGCTTCACGTTTTTAGCATTCGTGCACAATACAAATTCTGTGAGTTGTTGAACAGCAACGGATAGTCTGGCTGTAAAGACATGAACAAATAAGATTTTTACATTTTATAAACTAATTATGGTGTCCTTTTAAACATTGAAAACTATTGGGATCACTGAGGTCCCTGGTGGGAGATGTAAGAAGGTAAAACATTTTAAAGATGTTAATATTTAAGTATGGCGGTAGAAAAGCAATTTATCAATCTAACTTTGTAATGGATGTAACCCATTAGGGATTTAAAAATTCAAAGAATCCGATTTGCATGGCGGATTCACTTGACCATCAGCTGAAAAAGATTCATCTCCAGAGTTTTACCAACATTTTCGTTGTTGGAATTCCAGACTAACAAATAACTATGTCTACCAATGTACCAATTGCATAACTCATTTAAATCACAGTTATAGTGGGCATTCATTTTTTTCTTGCTTAAGGCTAGGGTTACTATGGATGCGTTTTCTGACGAAAATGTGTTCGGACGAGTTCTGACGAATTCGTCAGAACTA
>JAQGAE010002770.1:0-16667 GCA_034696685.1 Julus scandinavius | reverse complement strand
TTTATTTAATCTCTTTTGGTTTGCCTGGAATTGTGTTTTAAAATTTCACCCATTGAAAGTGATAGGGTTGTGATCCACCCGGGAATACGTATAGTACACTACCGTCCTCTATTGAGCGTTGCGGTCAACTCAAGTGTTGTTTGTCTCTACCCTGGTAGTAATTCAGGCCATGGAGTGTGGGAGACATGGCCTCGGTTTTAACAATACAAAACAACAAAATGTAGCTTCTTTTGTGTTTTTTTCATGTCATATCAAACTGCCATTAGCAGTTAGCCAAGCCTTGACACTTCACACCCACCCACACCACAGGCGCCTCCCCTCGTTATGTTTGATGGGGGTGTTTGTTGATAGGATTTTAACCAAATGTCACCATGGCAACCGTGGGAAAAATTCCTCCATTGTTTGCTATGCATACTTTAAATACTGGCCGAATACAGAGGTGGCACAAAAGCATGTTCTCGACAGGTTTTCCCTGTAAATATTAACCTATATTTTGGTAGATATACAAGTGGTACCTGGGTGGAAAAATCATGTATGAACATGAATGGCTGGACCTGAAATTGGGCATATATGACCATATTAGTGCATGTATGGCCCATACTTAACTTTTACACCCAGGCAAGAATGTTACAAATGATAAAATACTTTTTGAGCACCACTGTATATTTTTAATTGGTGGCTTGGATTAAGGCATTTCACTCGTGATAGGTCAGGGTAATTTTTAATGACTGGAAATGATGTTTTATGGTGATATCTGCAATGGTAAAAAAACGTTCAAAGATCTACCATTTTAACAAGTGGTTATATTTTTAAAAAAACGTTTTGAATTATAATTTCACTGTTTATCTGTTAAGCCTATTCACCCTTTAACATGTTCATTTATTATTTTTTTGACTTTAATATGGGTGCTGTATAAAGTTAAGTTTAATGTACATTTAATCGGTAGAATTAAACACATATAAATTTAAGTATTTTATTTCAAAATCTACAAACAAGTGAAAATACAACATGCAGTATATGTATATAAAATATTTATACAGTAGAACTTGTCTAAATGCACCCTGTGTAAATGAATAACCTCTTTAAATGCATAAAATGTGTTAGTCTTGACTTGGTAAGTCGTGCATATTAATGAACCTGTTTAAATGCAAAACCTGTCTAAAAGCATGTTTTTCACTTGTCCAAAGAGTATGCATTTAGACAGGTTCTACTGTATATAATATATTTTGATTTATTTTTGGACTATATGCTCCACATTTTAATTGTCAATTAAATTAAACTTATAAATTATTTTAATTTATACATTAGCTGTTTTAATTTCTGTTATTTATTTTGTTTTTGCTTTACATGTTTGTTTGATTTTCTTCTAAATGTAGAGTATCTTCTTATTCTCCAAACCAGTTTGACTGTTTTTTTTCTTTAGATATTTGGTAAGTTATTATTGATTCTTTAAAAATTAACATAGTCTGTACTTTATTATTAAATGAAACATTTTAATTTTTATTTTAAAGTAATTTATTTATTTGCATGTTGTATTTATTTTAAATTTAATCAAAATTTCATTAATGATTTTTAATAACATATAATAACTATTCTTCTGTGAAAGTCTTATACATTTTGCTACAAATATTAGATTAATCCATGCTGTACATGTTTTAAACATGTTTATTACACGTTCATGAAGTTACATGAAAGATTACAGTATTTAGAAACTGTATTGGATAAACAATATCCAGAAGATGTTAATCCAATTATTTTAAAACAAAATGTTTAATCAGCATATGTACAAAAAATGTATAATGTGACTTGATCAATTTTGTTATTTAAATGCTCTTAACATTAACATTTACTTAAACATGTTTTTATTTAAATGCGAATTTTACATATGCTGCAATATACATTTTTAGCATCATGTCTTTGAACGTGAAGTTATAATTTACACGTTCTTAAAGTTAACATTTCGTTGAACATGTTCGAAATACGATTCTAATACTATTTTAGTTTCATGTAGAAGACATGTTCACTCGTAGAACAGGATTGCGCTAGGGGCAACCTAATGAAACAGAACGCACAACATGATAACATCATTTAATTCCATTTTCATTTACAAACATATTTAAAATTGAAATCACTTGGTATTCGACGTTGTCCTTAATGTCATATTCTGAAACAAACAAAATATAGAATTATGCAAAACAGTAGACGCGTTTCAATTGGTAGATATGCACTAGGGCGTTTCAGGGAGCGTTTATGTCGTGTCATAAATCAGTGAAAAAGCTTTTCGGGATAATAATCTATCGTTATTTGGACGATTAGCTTTTGCTCATATTCTGCTAATTATTGCCTTTATTTGGGAGTAATTATTACCCGCGTGACTTATTCCAATTTTCGTGAACGGAAGTGAACTCTTGATCGCGTTAATACCAGTTAAGAGGGTCGTAAACCCGCCATCTGCGATGGAAAAATTTACATAATTATCACTCTTGATATGGATGCAAATATTGATTTTTTTACCCCTGGTATACATTTTTTTGGATCTTGACAGGTTTCAAAATCCACCATATCAACCCAAATACATGTACTGTGCTTCCATATTACTCAGACAGTATTATTTATATTAACTAATTTAAATATAGGAATATAGTAATATTTGAGGATTCCATGACCTACCGCGCGTATAATATTCTGTGTTCGTGCGGTTTTAAAATTTTAACCGTTAAAGATAGGGCAAATGTCCAATTCTAATGTTGTAGGCCCCAGTGTAATTAGTGTAATGGGCGAAGTCAAGACATTTAATTATAGATCTACAAGCTTTAAATGACATTTTTTTTGGTATTTCATATGCAGGCAATCTTGCATAGCATGCATGTATGGCAGGGAAGCTCGAAGCATATACAGTACTAATTATAGAGAAGCTAGCTTTCCTGCCATGCTTTCGTGCTATGCAAGGATGCCAACATATTTCACAAAAATATAGTTTATGACTTAACTATCGCTAATTAAATGTCCCAAATGCACCCATCACGCTAATTTTACGTAGCCCTAAAACATCCTAATTGTATTTTTTGCTCTATCTTTAACGGTTAATGTTCTATAGTCGAAATTCTCAATTATCACATCCTATTTTAACTAGAAACTGTGATATTTAAGATTTTGAAGATTCCAAGACATTTAAGTACCCTCATAATCTTTGATTTCTGAGACCTGGCCCTTAATTTTTCAGCTTACAGTAAACTGACATTAATGGTGCAACAGGGCTTACATTTTATTAATTAATCCGGTCGTCCATCACATAAAATTAACAAAACCGCAGTTTTTTTCCCTCTCACCACTTTGGACGTGTCTAAGTGGATAATTACTAAAATGTGGTTTTTGGCAACATGCCCATTCAATTAATCCATTCTTCCTTGATACTCATTATTGATTACAACCAACTAACACACTGACATTGGCCTTAGAAACATACAGATATTCAATTTTAGCTTCAATTTCAGCTTTTCTAAATCAACCATATTGCACAATTTTCGTAGAAATAGTTGTTAGTTATTGATTTTAACGATTTCGGGTTTCTCTTTTTCAGTAAATTTGTCATAATTTCAGCAATTTGACTCACCTGATCTGGGTTTTTTTTCTCATCACGTTTTGTAAATTCCGTTTTCAGATGTGTAAGACCTGGTCCTAATCCAAGACTGTCTCGTTGTGGTCTTTTGTAATAGTTTTTCGTTTTGTTTGGTTAATTGTTTCGTTTCCTTGACTGCGGTCTCTTAGATACGGTTATCGTGGTCACGACACACGACTGAATTTGACACTTTTGCCTACCGGTGAGCTGTTGTACTACGTAGCCGCAGTTGCTGTCTTGTTCGATCGGATCAAGAACAGGCAGAGACATTATACGGGGCACACAGAAGACATTCAGTGGTAAGGGACCATTGGATGATTAATGGGGTCGTTTGGGTTATAAAGATGATGGGATGCTAAATGAGATGGACAACTGTACACTGTGAGTCATAAAAACGTAGAACCCAATAAAAAAAATCACAACTTCATGAAAAACGCTTCGATTTAATTGAAATTTGGCAATTACATAGAACAATAGTGTTGGAACAAAAATAAATCATAAAATTTGCTCAAAATGTTCTCTGGTGACCTTTACACAAGTCAGGAGTCTAACGTGCCATTCTTTGATTGACGAATCGATTATACCGCTGGTCGAGTTCAATCCAAGTTTTCTTAATTCGTTGTTTCAAGTCTTGGATATTAATAATCTTCGATTTGTAAATATTTTCCTGGAGAACTCCCCAAATTTTGTAGTCCACTGAATTCAAGACTGGACTGTTTGGTGGCCAGTGGTTGGGTTCGATGAACTGTGGCGTTTCCCGTTGCAGCAGTTCAATTAACGGTTTCTCGAGCACGGTGAGTGGGCTTGTTGAAAAAGGAAAATATTAGAGATTTGACGCATGTCCTGAAGTAGTTTTTGTTGCTATACTATTGCTCTATGTAAGTGCCAGATTTCAGTTAAGTTGTGATTTTTTATTGGGTTCTACTTTTTTATAACTCACAGTGTTCATACACTTTTCTGTTTTGAACACAATAATGGTAACACCTGTTAACAGGGAATTTAGATGGAACAAGATAATGTAAACATTGTTACATATATTTTGCAAAACATACATTGGATCACATTGAATGAAACAATGGAAACACGTTACAGTTGTGTCTTTAAATGACCATATAATGCATAGTGTATGTTTCTTAATTTTGCAAAAATGGAAACAACTGTTACAGTTACGATTTATGTTACAAAACTTTGGAAACACGTGTGTATTTCAGATAACTGTCTATGGAAGAAATCTATGGAAGCAATTGCAAACTGGAAATTTTGTTTGAAATATTTCTTAATGTTAAAAAATAATGGAAACATTTGTTACATATACACATATTATCAGAAAAAATAATGAAAACATTTGTTATATAAACACATATTATGGGGAGGGGTAATGGAAACATTTGTTACACATACACATATTATCAGAAAAAATAATGGAAACATTTGTTACACTTACACATATTATGAGACAAAATATTGGAAACATTTGTTATGCACAATGTTATTAGACAAAATAATGGAAACAATTGTTTAAAATAAGTGTTTATAGCAACACTACATATTTCTTTACTGGATACGTGTATTTATGGGACAAATATAATGGAAATACTTGTTGCTTCTAGTGTACTAGTTTCTGAATTTGACAAAAAAATGGAAACACTTGTTACAGATACGTTTTTATGGTGTAAAACAATGGAAACACTGATTTCAGATAATTGTCTATAGAAGAAATTTAGCTGGACACATTTGTTTAAAATAATTGCTAATGGAATAAAGCAATGGCAACAATACAGATTTATTTACTGGACACGTGCATTTATGTGACAAATATAATGGATACACTTGTTGCTGAATGGGACAAATGGGGTAATAATTGTGTTCTAATCTTGACTGATTTGTAGCATGGCTTTGCATCCGACGAGAGAATTATGTGCCACAGGACAGAAAGAAGGCAAAGGCAGACACAGCAGGGTAATAAAACATTGATTTATATCGTTGTAAAAAAGGTTGTTATAAACATTATTTCATGTTGCTACTGCTGTTGTTGTTGTTGTAGGCTCAAGTTCACATTTGGGACATTGACACCCTCAGCACTCAAATGGTCATCGGTATTAATGATGTGGAAAATGGCGTCGTCGCAATTTCATTTTCAATCAAAGTAAGATTTTCAACCATTGTTTATTTTTTCTTCATTTTTTGACCATTTGTAACCACACATACATATATGTCTCGAGTAAGATCATACATGCATAATTTGAAAATGAAGTTATTTGGTATCCTTGTGCTTAATAACATTTGCATCATAATTGATTATGAATTAATCCGCCCTTGATTCAATTTCTCATTAATTTGGTTTTCTATTTTCTGTTTGCCCTCCCAGTTGGAGATGGATTCGATATTTCATCTTTACACATTTTTATAATTTCTGATTTATGACAACAACAAAAATCCTTGTTATTTCTGTACCTGCCCAATGATCCATTCACGATGATCATTGGGCCAATCTTGATTTATATTACAAAGACACGCAATGTTTCATCGTTTTTATCGAGGATTTGTTTGAACTCCAGCATCTTTCCGATTAATTTGATCCAGTCACGAATTCCCATATATCCAAATAATAGTTACTTGTAAAATAACTGGAAAAATACTTCTTCTCCTTCGGCTATCATAATTAATGGTAAATTATGATGCAAAATCAATGGTCGATCCTAACACGAAATATAAACATCAGTTCAGAGAACTAAAATTATTTAGGATCATACTATATGTCCATAATGATATTCTCTATACAGGGTGTACCGAAAGTCAATTGCAAATGTCTCTTTAATAACAAATCACATTTATTGCAAATGACTTTTCTTACACTAATCACACAAAAACGATAATATTTCATAGCAATTGCTCAAAGTGGCGACCTTGAACGTCATTGCAGGCTTGGCAGCTACACAACATGCGATCTCTTTTGAGAAAATTCCTGACAATATCCTGGACCCTATCACAGACGTCGACAATTCGGGCCCCCAAGTCTTCTGGTGTGTCCACTGGAGTATCTTACACCAAAGTTTTAAAATGACCCTATAGGAAAAAGTCTAAAGTGCTGCCAATTCACAGTCCCAACCCTGACTATCCAACCATTGGGATATGTCTTGTCCAGCTATTGGCATGCATGAATAGTGAAATGTGCATTAGATGTATGTGCATCGTCTAACAAGTCTGGTAACATCTCTCGTAGAAGTGTTAAATAATTATAACCGGTGAGATGAGGTGGTAACATGTACGGTTCAATGACCGTAGATAGTCACACTAAAACGTTGCTGATGCCCTCGCGGTTGAATTGCATGAGATTTTCCTCACTCCACATGTGGCTGTTCCAAAAGTTCCCAACTCCGTCCCTGGTGAAGGAGGTCTTATCCTTAAACAGGATGGATTATCATAAATTATCATATTGGCGTGTATGTCCAATACTCATATCTCCATGCAAATCCAGTTTCTGATATGTCTAAATATGCACACTTCCCATTATTGTGTTTCAATATATGCACCTTATATATGGACAATGACGTAACTTTTACATCGTTATTTTCATTTTACAGAACTTGGGCCAGCACCTGTTAGTCGTCGATGACAGTCCAGAGCATGTTTTGTCCATATGGAACTGGAAATCTAAAAGACTTTTGAGTAAAGCTCCGGTTAGTAAGAATTTTAAAGAATTTCTTATAAAGATTACAGATATTTCTGCAGAATCCTTCATAATTTGTCATTCTTTTTTTCGTGATGGTCCATATCAGATCCATCGACCGAACATTTTCGGAGGTCAGTTTATTCCCAGGGAAGACACTCAGAGCGTAACCTTTGGAGAATCACACTTGACCATTTGGAGAAGGCTTAAAGATGGCGGATTCGACAGAGATGACCTTTTGGTAAGGACCTGCTCATTGTTGGGGAATGTGTTTTATTATACACTCCAAAATCAAAGTTTTAACAATAACATACAGAATGTCCATGATTTCTTCCATACACTAATAATGACATAAAATTCCATAATGGAAATCATAACGCCATCATGTATGTATGCTTAAAGTAATTTCCAGCCATAAGTATATGAAATATACTGGGTACTGGAATATTTGGCCATATACATACGTCTCATGCATGACCAATTATGACTACATTGAGCGAAGTGTCAGATAAATGAATCCATAAATAATTGAAATAGTGTGATCTCTATTTAAAAAATAGTGTAATGGAAGAATTGCACGACTATTGTAGAGGTGTTCCTGTATTTTTACGGATGCCCTCAATATTGCTGTTACAAATTTACGGTAATCCTTACATTTCACGGAAACATCACATTAATTTTTCTGCCGGCATTTTTCCTTAGCTTTTACGGAATTTTTTTAATTGTATAGTTTAATAAGGGTTAGGTAAGTAGGCCCTAAGGGTTACACCTAGTTCATGGGTCTGTCGGTTTAATTTTGTTTTAAGGTGGAATACAACCAGCTGCCAGCAGGTGGCAGCTTGAGAATGCAAATTAACTGACATTTTTCAAACTTGTTTATTAATTTTTTAAAAATCTACCATTTCAAAGTGAAAAACGACAATCAATTTCAATTGCTGATTTATCAAGCTATTTTAAACATTTTTTATTTTTATTTAATCTGTTTTTGTTTGGCTTTGAGTGTGTTTTAAAATTTAACCCATTGAAAGTGATAAGGTTGTATTCCACCTTAAGTGTTGCCAGTTGTCCCTTACTTGAGCCGGTGTGTATGTGCATCTTGCGCCCAGGTGCGCCCAAGAGTCGATCACCCACTTTTTCTCTGTTTGAAATTGAGGTCTTTTAATTTTGAAGTGTGAAGGGTTAGAGAGTTGAGGTTAAGGTACACGTGAAAGGCAGCAAAAAAGCCCAAAGTGCTCTTTGGCTCGGTTGCCGCAGAAGCAGGCAAATAGGAGGCAGTGGATTAAATTAGGACCATCTCTGCAGCCATTTGGTCTTGCATTAATGACAGAACATTATATTCCTCATGTATGGCCATATGCGGTATTTTATGTCACTGGCCATACATATACTATTTCCAAAAATATGAACATGGCACAAATATTGAAATATAGCATCCAGAAGTATGTGCATACAGTATGAATATAGCATAAATTGGACGCGCATATATAGATATACATGCATGGACATCCGCGCGGATGTATGACCATATATGGACATCCATGTGAATATAACCATTTCCGTATTCAGGACGATGACGCCAAGACGATCACTTGTGTTGAGTTTGATGACGAAGGGGACCAGTATCTGATCACAGGCGATACAGATGGTAACATTACTTTATGGTCGGACAACAGAACGGGCATCTTCCAGAGCATGAAGGTCATTCAGGCCCATATGGTAAGTGTCTGAACAAAAAGTGTTGCAATGCTAATTCTGATCTTGTTTCAGACATATTTTAACCTTGCTTTTTCTTGAAAACAAAAACAAAACCAGCGTTCCGTGTCGGCCATGTTGATGCTACCGGAAGGAACGCTGTTGTCCAGTGGCGGAAATGAAAAGGACCGTTACATCAAGGCTTGGGACTCCAATCACAACTACAGGGCGATTACCTTCACCCGAGTAAGTCATGTCTATTAATTATTGGAAATTGGATTGATTTAATCAGGGACGGATACAGGAACTATCCGAAAGCGGTGTGGATAAGGCCGTATATGTCATCACATTTGGGGGGTAGGGTCCAGAGTCTTGGTGTGGACTATTTTGGCCATATATTTAGGATCGCCAATATTATGCAGGGCCTCTCAGAGTCGAGAATTGGCTCAGCATTTCTAAAACATGAAAATCACACTTTTTATGCATAATAATTGCATTTCTAAAAAACAAGAAAATCCGTACCAGATACCATTTTACCATGCTACGCCACTTGGCCCCCATTAAATTACAATATACATATAGCCTGAATAATTAGCTGTATTCCCATCCTAAATCCGCCCCTGACTTATCCGTACTTTAGATGGCTTAGCTGGATTCTTAATATGGAATCGTTTTCTTTCCATGCCATTTGAAAATAGCACAAAACATTCGTACGTCGTAAGCACTTAACATGTCTTTGATTGTCATGTTTTTTGTCATAGTTTTGTCTTAAGTCTTATATGTTTCGCATGAATGTATGTAGCATGTCAGTGTTTTGAGACATTTGTATGTTTAAATCCCTTGCTTGTACACGAATTTCTTTGGAACAATACTTTCGAATATGTACAATAGATTTCCTTGGTGTTTTTAGCTTCCTGAATCCGCTGGTGGAGTCCGATCCCTATGTCAGTCCAAATTGGATTCAACGGATCTGGGAATCTTTGCTGGAACTTCCAAAAACATGATCCTTGAAGGATCTATACATCGAAGGTTCAAGATCGTCGTCCAGGTACATGACACAATTCTTGACAAATGTTCAAATTTCTTTAATTATTCTTGGACTTTCTTAAAATTCCATTTCACATTTTTTGAGAATTTTTGAAAATCGTTCAAATTTCTTGGAAATTTTTTGGTGTTTGAAATGGTTAACCCTCGAATATAACAGGGACATCACAGACAGTTGACAGCATTGGCCGTTGACCCAGATGAACCTGCTTTCGTCACTGCCGGATACGATAGGTCCATTTCCAGATGGGCCATGCACAAATTGGTGTGGAAGGTTCAAGTACAGGTAAGTCCCGTGATGCTGGGCTTGTTTCAACCCATAAGGTCCATTAGGTGAATTAGGACCTAAACGCCAAACAGCAGGGACCCTACTTGACTATATGGTCCTGATTAGGAATGGGGATAGGGCTTCAGACAAAGATTGGATGTCTGCATTGTATGGAGTGGGTGTTTAGGCCCAATATCCTATCACTTCCTCCATGGACCCGTACGTCATAGACATTCCCTTTCTGAATCCAGACTTCTCAACAACTTGTTTTTGTGTCTCATATCAGAGCGAATGCACATGTCTATCGATTCATCCGATGGGAGAAGTGGTTGCTGTAGGCACAACAGACGGCCATTTTATTGTTCTAACGTTGCACCGTGGAATGCACGTTGCTACACTGCCAGCCAGTAAGCAAGTCATCACTTGTTTGGCTTACAGTCCTGGTAAGTCACATGTTTCTAAAATATGTAGGCTATAGGGTACATTTCTTATCATTTTGTATAAGCCAAATGTGTTTTAATTGATTTTTTCAGATGGTTCCTCCTTGGCGGTGGCTCTGGAGGAAGGCAGCATTACCATGTACTCTGTTTCCGGCAGAGGTTATGCTTACAGGAGGATGAAAATCATGAGGGTAAACTTGTAGAAATTTGAAATATTGAAATATTTTTCTGCTCAAATCCTAAAATTCTTGAGTATGTAAGGGCTAATATTGAATATGAATTTTCAAGGGCTATGATCCAGTTATTCAGATGGATTGGTCTAGAGATGGGAAATCCATTCAAAGCGTCACTGCTGATTACAATGCCATTTTATGTGAGTATTTTAGACTAATCTTTACCATAAGGTAATAATTACTACACATATGTATATCATGATAAATACTACACTTAACAGAAATAGTGAATATCAATATTGATGACTTAATAGTGATAATAGTGGTTAATACTAATAGTGACTAGGTACTTTAAATTAGTGATGGATATATATATATACAATTAATGTGTTTCATATCATTCATATTTTCATATGCTGGGTCCTTGGACTAGGGGATATGATTGCGATGGAAATTGAAAAAATCCCATCCTCCCTAAGAGACGTCCGGTGGCACACCATCACGTGTACCTTATCCTACACAGTCAACGGCAAGTAATACTTTAACCCAGTTAGGGCTTTCTAGAAAATTCGATCTCATCATACTATCTTTGTAGGCATCTGGAACAATGTGAACCAGATGATCGACACCATGAACACCACATGCTGCGGTTCAGCATCAGAAAAGCTGTTGGTAAGCGGAGATGACGAAGGATATCTTAGGCTATTTCGATATCCAGCAATTACGCCAAGGGTAAGTTCTGTCAGTGGGCATCGTGTTGTAAAAAAATCGATCTACGTACATGTATGTGCCCTTAAATTAACATATTGATTAACTTGATTGCCATAGAGTGACTTCCACGAAATCAAAGCGCAAAGTTCCAGAGTGAATGCCGTGAGGTTTTTGTATGATGACAGTTTCATTATCACCATTGGTGGAGAAGATTCAGTTCTCATGCAGTGGATGATTGTCCATGCAAAATGACATCGATGATCCAAACAATCCATTTAGGACAAAGACAAACAAATCTAAAAACTAGTGCAAATCCATGACGGTAAGATCAGCCAATATTAGTTTCCTGTACACGATCAATTCTTGATTGATGTTGGGCGTGTCAGACCCAAGAATTATTGTGTGGGTCCATTCACTCCGAGTATGATGTCACATCACATCAGTTTGTGTCAGGAACGATGACTACAACCTGGCTGAACTCATAGACCAAAACTTGTCTTCAATCCAAGACTGAAGCCGCTGAACTTTTGAGTGAATAATCGAATGTGTCTATTAGGTCCCATGAAATAATAACAACTTCGAAAGCTGTCAGTCCACAAATGACCATGTTCACATCAAATATATAAGTCAGGAGATATATATGAATCCGATCTGTGTCACAACTGATTGTCTTCAATCCCGGAATGAAGCGATGAAAACCCTCAATAATCGTAAATGTCTATGAAAATGAGGTACTATGGAACTTGTGAACTTCGTATGAGTTTGAAAGTCCCGGATTGAATCTTGTGTGGCCAGTTTACAGCAATATCCTGGAATGACAAGCTGGAAATTAACCAATAAACGATCAAATATGGTCAGATATAGCCATATACATTACGAATTTCCGTCCATAATACATAAAGTAAAACACCAATATCGATTAGATAGAAAGCATCATGAATATGAAAAAACAACTGACTTGCATTTTACATGTATTAATTAATACAGCACTCGTTACTTAAATTTCACCGTGGTCACGTGGATTGTTCTATTGAACCGTGACGTCACCAGGAACCAGAAATAACAAAGTCGTTGGCACGCTAACGAACGCACACGTGGCCAGTATTTCATTTTTTTTAAACATACCTTTTTTAACCTAAATTATTCGAAATTTTCATTAAATTTAAGCTTGTTAGTGTTGAGCGAGCTCAGGTTCTGTTTCAGAGACTTAATTGGTATACTGTTAATTTTCGTTCTGTTCTGAGTACTAATGGCCAGATTTGAATTTAAGTTGGTTAAACATAAAGATACCTACAGTATATATCTCTGTGAAGATAACGTCATATAAGCGTCTTTATACTGCAATATGTCGATTTTAAATTTCGCTTCCTATTTAGCTATATATCTGCTTGTAACCAATAACCAACATATGCAAATGTATAAATACTGTAGAAAGCGTTTCATTTTTAATAAAAATTGAAAGTTATACTCTTTAAAATTTGTGATTCGAAATGCCATTTTGAGAGCTCTATCCTGGTTAAAATTTACACTATTCGACAGCTACCATGATTTAAAATGATTCTCGATTGTCATATCTGTAGACCAAATAACCATAACATTGGTAAAACCTGAAAACAGTGTTAGGCAGTGTTAGAATCAGATTCGCGTATAGGACACAAGATATTGGACACAACACGCGACTGAGTTCAAAAGGGCTTTATTTATATAAAAAAAACGTAACCGGAATACTAAAACTGTAACATAAAGAAAAAAGCAACTCGAACTCGCGGGCGGCATCTTGGGAGTTCCTCACAGCAGTAATTGAATGCATTTGAGTAACGAGTAAAATCAGTAATCAGTACTCATATTCACGAGTGCAATAACCAAGTCTCATTACGATATACTAGTCATACTATGGATATGATTCCACTGTCCACAGGTATACTCAGTAATTCTGCAACTCTGCTCAGGAGTGTAGTTTGCCCAAGTCTGATTACTCATTTCAGGGGGATTGAAACCCAATCCATTTCAATGGGTAAATTTGCAACGACACTCACAGCCAAACAAAAAGAGATTAAATAAAATAAAAATTGTTTAAAATAGCTTGAAAAATCAGCAAGGTCATTCGCTTGTCGTTTTTCACTTTAAAATAGTAAATTCATTAATTTAAATTATTATTTGAATTTTTGCACTAACAACTTGCCTATCTCATGCTGCCACCTGTTGGCAGCGTGTGCAAAATAAATGACATTTTTCAAACTTGTTTATTAATTTAAAAAATCTACTATATGTTAAAGTGAAAAGCGACAAGCGAATGACCTTGCTGATTTATCAAGCTATTTTAAACAATTTTTATTTTTAGATAATCTCTTTTTGTTTGGCTGTGAGTGTCGTTGCAAATTTACCCATTGAAAAGGATTGGGTTTCAATCCCTCTTCATATGACTACTGATTACATGTACAGATGTTACGTACTCTACTTGTATACTGTAGAGTATAATTCCACTCTAATCGTAACCAATACTTCTACTCAAGAGTACAATCTGCCCAAAATAGGAAAATGCCTTAATTTGAGTCATTCCATGAAAACAACTTCAAATATTGAACTCGATCTGTTGACATTGAAACTTATTTTCAAGAGTCACAAGAAGAGTGGTTAAATAATATTTTCAGGCATCGTCTATCCTCCCTTTGATTTCTTCGAAATGAACTTTCCAAGTCCAATCCTAACTATACATACCTGTTGGACGAGTTTGTTTCTAGGTTCAAAGTTCAAACATTTCTTCACCCAGCGTCTCGGTATGTTTCAGGTAAGCAATGGAATATTTTGTTATTTTATCGACACTATACATTATCACACGAAATGAATGCTAAACCACAATTTATTGATCATTAACGATTTGATCAAATTAAGTAAATATAAACTGATTATAAGTTAGTGAGAATTGAAGAGTTAGAAGTGAAACGTGTATAATTCGGGTCATATGTGCTTGGTTCTAGGGGATATGCCAGGGCCGTATATACGGGGTGGGGATCTTTCCGATATACATAACTACCCCCAAAAATGATGCTTCTGCTCCACAAAAATAATTTTTTTAGCAATAATAAGTGCGATTTTTTAAAGTCAAAGTTCGATTTTGAAGGTATAAATTTTTAAGGTAAAAACGCAACTTTTCTGGCTTAAAAGTTCGATTTTTCCGTTTTAGAAATGCCACTTTTCTAAGGTAAAAATGCGATCCTTGATAAAACTGCGATTTTGAAGGTAATGAATGTCGTGGGAAATTTTTTTGAGAGACCCTATTTTAGGTTAATTAATGAAAAATATACTTTTGTGTACTCCTGAGCCTTCACGAGGGTCCGTAGAATTTAAATGCGGGGGGTCTCCTGTGAGGAAACCTCCGGTCACCTTTGTGCTAAGGGGCCATTAAAAAGGACGTTCTCGAAATTCCTTTTAAAATTTATTTTCCCTTTCCCCTCCTCTGTCAACATGGTGTCCATTTTAACCCAGACCCCTACCCTCCCCTCTTAATGGACGTCCTTCATTATTTTTTGGAAATGTAGGGTGTGCAGAATATTTTTTGGAATATACCTATACATTTCCAAACACCCGTCACGCTATCGATTAGATTGACTTTTTTCCAGATTTTTCTGATAAACCGAAATTTACTAATTTCGAAGGAAAATTCCAGCATAAAATTGGTGTTTAACACAAAGTTAATCATAATTTCCGACATTCCTGAGGTTTTAAAAATTCAAATACGTTTGGGACTGGGGTCACAGTTTTTCTGGTGTACAATTCCCCTTTCACTGACCTTTAAAATTTAATTAAACAAAAATCCAACAACTGAAAAATACCATCATTAGTGGACGTTCCTAATGGCTACCTCTCCCCCCCCCCCCCCCCCCCGTCAACATGGTGTCCACATGCCAGCAGACCAATCCCCACCCCCTCTTGAGGCCCCAAATGGGTTCTTCAGCTTGGATCAACATTGTTAATAACGGAGATATTGATTAAAATAACAATAACGGTTAATTTAGACAAGGTCTAATTCAATTTTCCATGATTTGACGATTCTGGTAAGTAAATTGTGTTGTAAGACACTCCTTTACCCTGCAGGCGATGGGTTTTCGACATCGATTCAGAGTTTTGATCTTTGACCTTGTGTTGCTTCTTAAAACAACATGTTGCAATCACGATGATAGTTTCGAAAGCAAGGTGTAATGCACCAACAATGATTTCGCAAATGGACATCACTGACATTCCTAACCAAAGTCCCAGGATTCCTCCGATTGATCCAAGCAAAGTTTCAAGCTGCAGGTTGTAAGTTAAAAAAAAATACATACATATAATACAATCAATTTAAGTGTCCTAGTATATATGGTAAGAAAAAAATACTGTATTAAGGTTACCTCTAGTGCAGGTTCTTCCGTCACGGTTTTTACCAAGTTAGAAGCGAACCTTATATCGATCCAAGTAATTCCCTTTTCCATCCTGTTTGATTTCAAATTGCCTCGGATTAATACGAAATTAAGCATGAAAATACCGTTAATTGGGACAGGTCCCAAAGCGTCCCAATTAACCACAACCCCCAATATTTAGACCACTGATGAGACAGGAATGCCATATACAGGGTTGACCAGAATTCCTCGCCACCCAACTTTTGTCTTAAAACTTAGTTATGAAAATTCTGTTAATGAGGTTAAATAGGGAGTCATGTGTGCTCTATGCACTGATGTGGTCCGATTTTAACTACGAGTCTACGACCATGTGTTGACGGAAATCAAAATAATAACTTAATTGAGACCCGTAACAGTTAGGGCAAAATGTCAAATTAGGATTTCATACAAACAGCCCATGTATTCTGTTCAAATGTATTCTGATATTATGAGTAGGTGCCAATGTAATAAAGAAATACTTTTAAGGGCCGGTTGCACCAATAAAGGTTAAGCTAAACCTGAGGTTAACCGTGAGTTAACTATGGAAAAGCATTGCATCAAAGGAAGTTAACAGTTGACCATTGGTTAACTTGAGGAAAAGTTAACCCAGCTACTAGGCAGGGTTAACCTAAGGT
>JAQGAE010002769.1:0-16671 GCA_034696685.1 Julus scandinavius | reverse complement strand
GATTGCAAGATAAAGTGTCATCATTAAGCCATCTAGCTTAGTGTGCAGGCTTATAGTTGTAACGCATGCTTATCTGTTTGATACAGGCAGATACAAGTGCAGATGTGATTTTGTTGTGCAAACTTCTGTTCACACTATAATGAAATGTATAATGCAAGTAGCTTTTGTGATTGGCAATGTGAATATGGTTGCCAAATTTATGGAATTTTGAAGTCAAACCTAAGAAATTTTGCTTGTTATAGTACATTCCTAGGATAGCTAAACAGGCAGGCCCCGACACAAATTAGAATTTGTGCCGGTTTTCTTCATAACCCAGACATGGAATCCCTTGATTTGTCAATTACGTTTATTTACTGTAACAGCACCCATGGCCACTTTATGAAGTATATTTCTTCATTCATTTTAATCCTCATTCGCCTCACCTAAAATTGTTATTACGACACCTGAGGCAACTAGGGTCATTGACAATCACACGATTAGTGCATTAAGAACGAAACATCAGTAGAAAGAGGATGATATCACCGAGATTTGTTATTTTTTTTAATCTTTTCATTTGACAAGTATTAAAAATGACTATTGAAATTAACAATGCACTGAACATCTGATTTTACAAATTTAAGAAGCCCACAATAAGGGCTCGAAATTCCCTCTCCAGTTATTACCATCATTAACCTCATTTCCTACTTACAAAAAAGCTTGAATTTCGTTTTAATTGTGCATGACGCTAATGAAAAATCTGAATATACGTAGTGCTAGCTAGGCATCGATTCTCTCATTGATGCTATTCATGATGAAATTAGCCTTGAGAAAAACAGACTGCGCAATACACATTTACGTGTACGCAAATTTAATATACATCGATAATAAACCCTTTGAGAGCATATGAGTTATATACCTCGAAAATGCTAACACATGAAATTTCTATACTACCGATTTCAAGCGTCCAAAAATGTGAAAAATTCATGTTTATACATGCACATACGAGAACGGACTCAAAACATGGTAAACGGCCGAGTTTGTACTGTAATTGTACATCCATGTTATCTGTCATGGAATTGTAACCATTTTACGCCCAGAAAAAGTCAAATAAAGAGAACAGATTGAATATTTTACCTTTTTTATCGGCTAAAGATTTATCCATAGAACCATAGGCCGCCATTTTCAACTCGAGTGTTCTCAGGTATGATGACACAACGTTGGATGCTCTGACGTCATCTAATGCAAGTCGATAAATTCATTTCTAATAAACGAATAAAGCTGGTTAAGCTCTGCAAATTAAAAAATGTCGTACAAGTTTTTTATATTTATATCATTGCTGTCGAATGTTATTCCAAATTAAAAATACAGTTCAAATTGTAGATATTTTAACGAAGCCCAGCTGATATTGGCATGATTTCGTTTTATACGTTAGTCTGGTATTTGTACTTCGTATATAGAATTGCTATAAAATAGCTTACGCAATTGGAAATTTTAACCTTTTACCACAAGTTTAAAATTTCTAGTACTCAATCGCCTTGATAACAATTGTTTTGTCGTAATATTTACAACGCTTAAAGCGAAACAAGTTAAAAACGAAATGTCCCCATCTTAGTTCTCCATATTAACATTTTGTAATTTTGTTGAATTGGTGGTAAGAATTCTTTGAAATGACGTCGAATAAACAAGTTTAAATCGGTAAGTAAAAAGTACATTTGTTATACTTACTGGTTTATTAAACGCGCTAGATTACCGTGGTACATAAAGGAGCGTTGAAAACTTTCAACGTTACGTATTAACCTTATTTAACTGCGAGTGTTATAGAACAAGGGCTGCCCGCCATTTTGATTTTAAAGTAGGCCTCACTATAATATTGATCGAACATAAATAACTGCGATGTAACGATGAAGTAACGTTGTAAAAATGTTAAAATTCTTTCGTGTTGTTACGTAGAAAGAATTTAAATTCGTCTGCAATTATTTAACCAATTAAATTAGTAATGTATGATCCCTAGGCTGGATAGGCTAATGCCCTTGAACTCATTTAAATTATTATTCTGCAGTGGTAAAACAATGCATATGTGAGCATACCACATTTTTTAAAAGAAAGCAGACAGCCTATTGAATCGATCAGCTGGGTTACTATGTAGTTTCTTTCATATTAAGTTGGCCACTCGCTTGTTATGATCGTGGAAGTTCGATCGTCATATCGTATGTATTTTGACAGCAAATTTCTGATGACACATCAGTTGGTGATGCATCACTAGTTCTTTTATCAAATATATTTGCCAGGTATTTTATTTTTTTTGTGCTGTTTTTGTTAGCATTCTATAACCTTTGAGGACGTTACTCTGTAGTGTATTACTGTGTGTTAGTTCTATATACAATTTAAACGTACTATTTCTGATTATGTCTATGCTTACTTGCAAGTAAGTCTATTATTACAGTTCCTTTGAATTTATGTACTTTTGGCTATAATCATAATACACTTAACATTGGTTTTTATATATGCCAAACCATGCGAATTGTATGTAAGCCTAGGCATTTCATGTTGTTTCATTGAACCCGTTTGTGATCTTATACATATCTGACATTTCAGGCCAAACCTGGTCCTCGTTTTTGTTCAATTACTGCATACTGATCTGCTTGTGATTTAAGTTTGTGCAAGAGTTGTTATCTGGAGCAAATTTGAAATCTTTATGCAAGGTGTAGTATGAACAACAGTTTTTGTTTCTGGTGTTACATTGTGGGTGATGTAATATATTAACACTTGTTATTCCTTTACAGATAAAACGGAAATTTATGTGTGTATTGTGAAAGTATAAAATTACGCAATGAGCAGTTCAAATTCCAGTCTAAAGAACCAGAACCAAAATCCTCATGGCTTAAGGCACATAGATTTGGACCAGATATGGGGGGATTTAAAGGAAGGAATAGAGCAGGTGTATCAACGCCAGGGCATGTCCAAGACGAGATACATAGAACTGTACACGTATCCTACCTAAATGAAATAGTTTTCTTTCATTCCGAGTAAAAAAATCTGTCCTTGATTAATAAAAATAACAGACATGTCTATAACTACTGTACCAGTGTGCACCAGGGTAGTGCGCGCACAACTACAGCGAAGCCAAAAAAGGGTCAACCAACTGGTGGTGCACAATTTGTTGGACTGGAACTGTATAAACGACTAAGAGACTACCTCAGGACGTATCTAGTAAATCTCTTAAAGGTATTGCCTTTCTCGATTTCAGTCAGCCTTAGCTTCGCAAAGCGCATCATAACTTTAACGGACAGTTACATTTGAGCTCTGATTTTTAGGATGGGATTGATTTAATGGATGAAGAAGTTCTACGGTTTTACACCCGACGATGGGAAGAGTACCAGTTTTCCAGTAAAGTACTAAATGGTGTTTGTGCCTATTTGAATCGACATTGGGTACGAAGAGAATGTGACGAAGGAAGGAAGGGAATCTATGAAATATACCAAGTAAGAATTTTGTTTAACTTCTTTGAAAGTATGACACCATTGTTTATGAAAGGACTTATTTTTAATTAATTAATGCATCGTCTTTCATTAGCTAGCCTTGGTAACCTGGCGAGATAACTTATTTAAACCATTAAACAAGCAGGTAATCTATGATTTGCTATTTGCACACCTCAGTGATTTTACATACTATGTGCAATAGTTTGAACTTGTTGGTGGTTTCTATTTAGGTCACCAATGCAGTGTTAAAGCTCATTGAACGTGAACGAAACGGTGAAACTATCAATACCCGCCTTGTTAGTGGAGTTATGAATTGTTATGGTAAATTTTCTTTGCACTCACCGACTGTTCCAGTGTTTGTTGACGAAATTGCTAATTAACGTCATTGTCACATCTGCAGTTGAGCTGGGTCTGAACGAAGACGATCCATCGGCTAAAGGGCAAATCCTTTCCGTGTACAAAGAGTCATTTGAAGATGCCTTTTTGGAAGACACCGAACGTTTTTACAATCGTGAATCGACAGAGTTTCTTAGTCAAAATCCTGTTACCGAGTACATGAAAAAAGCTGAAACCAGGCTGTTAGAAGAGCAAAGACGAGTTCAAGTTTACCTGCACGAAACCACGTCGGATTCATTGGCGAAGACATGCGAAAAGGTGCTCATCGAGAAACACTTGGAAATTTTCCACCAGGAATTTCAGCATCTCCTAAATAACGACAAAAACGATGGTGACATAAACTGCAACTAATGCATGTAAATTGTGTAGGATTTTGTCTAGTTTTATTAATTCGGTATCGTTTTCTTGACTCGCAGATTTGGGGCGAATGTTTCAGTTAGTTTCTAAAATTCCCGACGGTTTAGGGCAGCTAAGAAATCTATTAGAAGCTCATATTCACCATCAAGGCCTGACAGCCATAGAAAAATGCGGCGATGCTGCCCTCAACGATCCTAAGTTATACGTAAAGACCATTTTAGAAGTGCATAAAAAGTACAACGCCTTGGTTTTGGTAGCCTTTCACAACGACTCTGGTTTTGTGGCGGCATTGGATAAGGTATGCATTAGTGGCGAAGGAATAGGTTAAATGGACCAATGCACTGTTTTTGACTAAGTCCTTCCATTTTTTTACAGGCTTGTGGAAGATTCATCAATAATAATTCGATTACGCGAATGGCTAATTCATCGAGCAAATCGCCCGAATTGTTGGCCAAGTATTGTGACTTGCTCCTGAAGAAGAGCTCTAAAAATCCTGAAGAGGCTGAATTAGAGGATACGCTAAATCAAGTCGTAAGTTGAACATAGTGTCAATCTAACAATGGAAATCTGAACAGAAAAGTTTTCAAACTCACGTTTCTGGAATTTCATTTTCTTATCCAGATGGTTGTGTTCAAATACATCGAAGATAAAGACGTATTCCAGAAATTTTACAGCAAAATGTTGGCCAAGCGGTTAGTCCAACACATGTCAGCAAGCGACGATGCCGAAGCTAGCATGATATCTAAATTAAAGGTAGATGTGCATGCCATTTAACTGCAAATGTAACATTAAGTGCACATGAAAATGTTGTATGCTTGTGCACAGTATGAAACAAATTTTAATTCTCGCTATCGTAACATTACCTTGCAGCAAGCATGCGGCTTTGAATATACTTCAAAGTTGCAGCGGATGTTCCAAGATATCGGGGTTAGCAAGGATTTGAACGAGCAGTTTCGCAAACACCTGAGCAACTCCAGTGAACCATTAGACTTGGATTTCAGCATTCAGGTGTTGAGTTCCGGATCCTGGCCTTTCCAACAATCTTGTACATTTTCGTTGCCAGCTGAGGTAATTCATTATGAATTTGTCAAAAAAGAACATTTTTGCTGGTTTTGTTACCAACGTGATTCTTAACCGTTTTCGCCGTGCTTTAGCTGGAAAGAAGTATACACAGATTCACCACCTTTTACAGTGGTCAACACAGTGGGCGCAAGTTGAACTGGCTTTACCACATGTCGAAAGGAGAGTTGGTGGCAACCTGCTTTCGAAACAGATATACCTTACAGGTTAGTTGCCGCGACCAAAAATTTTTTTGGTTTTTTAATACTTCGCAGCACAGCGGCTAACGCTGTCGAAAACATACTTGTAGGCATCCACATTTCAAATGGCGGTGCTGCTGCAGTTCAACACCGGTGATAGTTTCTCCCTGGCACAATTACAAGAAACCACGCAGATCAAAATGGACATATTGATTCAAGTGGTGCAGATCCTGCTGAAATCCAAATTACTGAAATCTACGGTCGACGAGAACGATTTGCAACCCACTTCCGAAGTTGCCATTTTCCTCAACTACAAAAAGTAAGGGAGATTGTTTGAGGCGCATTTTATAAGAAGGAGAAAATGTGTAAATGGGTCGTGAGATTATACTCTTGAATTTTGCGTCGTTCTAGCAAAAAGTATAGGGTGAACATTAACGTTCCTATGAAAACAGAAACCAAAGTGGAACAGGAAACAACTCACAAGCACATAGAAGAGGACAGGAAACTTCTTATTCAGGTATGCATCTCAGTTGTAAAACCCCTCTGCTACGGTGGTAGTGATGTCATGAACTTCAAAAGGATGATTTCCATTTGCAGGCAGCAATAGTGAGAATAATGAAGATGAGAAGGGTGCTAAAGCACCAACAGCTTTTAGGGGAGGTTCTCACCCAGTTATCTTCCAGGTTTAAACCTCGAGTGCCTGTGATCAAGGTAAAGCACATTATCCCATACTTCGATTTTCCAGACGATGTCTCGTAACACTATTCTAATTTTCCAATCTTTTATTCCTAGAAATGCATAGATGTTCTCATTGAAAAAGAATATTTGCAGAGAACGGATGGTGAGAAGGATTCGTATAGTTACCTGGCGTAGAAACCATACTGAGCTCGTCGTATTTCTGCCCGTTTCCCTGCACGGTTTTGACGCGAGATCTTGTTAAAACTAGTTCTAAGAACCGACAACATCTCCTTATTATCATAAATCGGTGGCCTTTTTAAGGAAATACCCTGCGTGTGTGCATTATAAATTATGAGGGGTATGGGCAAACAACTGACTTTTTAAATGGGCCTGAAGTCGAGGAACCATGGTAACTTTACTTTTGTACAGACTGCGAGGACTAGTTTATCGTCACTTACCACATACTCTTCTTTTCTTTTTTTTTTCTTGTCTATCCGAGTTTACCATGTTAATGAGCGTTAATGATTTGTTGCCGTGTACCGTAACCCTACCCTCTCGGAAAAAATGTAAAAAGGAATAAATTTGTTTGGTTAAAGGATTTTATATACAATTTGTCATGGCATGTGTATAATTGTTTGATAATTGCACTTTAGGAATGCTGTACTTCACTAGGATAGTAGCTGAATTATAAGTTTGCATCCAGCATAACAAATCTGAATATATTGAGAGAATTTTGATTACATTACCTTGCGAACATACAAACGTGAAAATGTTCAAAATTTATGAAGTTATTTCTTTTTACGGGTTGCTTCTTTTGTCGAGCTACAACTCAACATCACTAAGAAAACCACAATAAGGACGATGACCAAAACAACTCCAATCACTGCATAATGCTAAAGAAAATAATCAAATATTGGACAAATTTCAAATTAGTTTTATGCTTACCACAAGGGAAATTCTTGCAAATTTGGAATCTCAACCACCATCTTTGAAGAGACTTTGCATGCAGGGTACTAAAGCTGCCAAAATACTTACACCATGATTAATGACATTGGTCAGCAGTTGATCACTGAAAAAAGAAATAAGTCAACCATTAGTTTTAATTTTTTTTGCATCAATTCACGACTGAAGGTGTCCCATACTCACAAGGGACTTGGAGGAACTGGTACTGGTACACTGTTGACATTTGTATACCATCCTTGAGCAAATGCAACTAGAGAAGTGACATCCATTTTATTTATGGAATATTCATAGATTTTTCCCAACCTGAAACTAAAAAGATAACAAATATGAAGAATAATGTTTTAGGGCTCTTGACTAAAAACAACCGCTTTGTTGGTAAATATATTTATTTTCTTCAGATAATTTTTACATACTTACAATAATATGGCAAGATCTTTGTTAATGGCAAAGCGTTCAATTAAGCCTGAACTAGAACTAGCATCGACAAAGGCCACATTACGTTTGGCCAGTAGCCTGAAAAATAATAAAGGTTAATACCTGGTAAACATTTGCGTACATAATTTTATATTGATACAAGCTACACTTACTTCATCGCTGTAGATTCAAAAATGGGTTGCAAATTTTGGCAAGATTCTGCATTTTTATCACAACTGAAATATAACGAATGTTAGATTTTTAATTTAATTCTGGTGGTCTGAATTTATGAAGCCTTTTTTCATCTCTGAATGCCAACTATGATTTTCTGCAAATTTATGGACCACATTTCAAAGTAGTATAATCTGCATCAAGTCCAATACATACAAGAAAACAAGCCAATCCCCTGTAGTCGCACCACTGGCTGCCTGAGTTAAATGTTCAAAATTGTCATCATTAAGGGTTTTCAAAGCTACTTGTTTACTAAACGAGATCCATTCTTCAAGTGCTGCAGCTTCAACTGGTCCTTAAGGTTGTTTAAAAAAAGTGGCATGAAATTAGCATTAACGCATCCATTCGAAAGCCTCCGTCAATCTCAGCAACACCAATTGCACGTTACCATCATAGATTAAAGGAGCGGAATGGCGATAAAATAATATCGAGGGTTTATCGCTTATTCCAAACTGTTGAGGAATCTGAGTACCAAGTACTCTTACAAATGTCACATCCATTAACGAAGCGGACATACTAGAAGCCAGCTGAGCTATCTCCAACTCGGCATCGTTGCATGGCTTGCAATCTGCTTCAACTAAAATTTAAAATACACAAGTGAACGTTAGTCTCTATGATGAATAATATCAAAATTAATTATCTACAACAGGGTGGTCCAAAAACATCTTAAAGCTTTAAAATATAATTATCTATCTATTTATTTATTCCTATAAAATTGAACTCTGGCTGTTTCCGTACACGTTTGCTTACAGAAGAAATACCAGTGTCAACAATTTAAAAAATGTAAGCATTGTGATCTTTGAATTATTAGAATGTGGGGCCCTCGGGTTGTGTCGAAGCACTATTGCGTCCTTGGTATAAAAAGTTGGACCCTGATCTATTGGCGCAGGATATAGTGAACTCAAATATTTTAAAAAAATCTCCCAAATTCAAAGTGGAACTGCAGCTATTGAGATTTTTTTTATAGCATAGCTATCACAAATCCTGGACAAAAGAAGAATAACAAGCTAAACTAAACTTTTATAATAGGGAAATTACAGGAATGTCAGGATTACCAGCTATTACAAGATATTGGTCTACATTATAATTACAGACATTATGGGTCAAGAGGTGTGTCACCAAGAGTACCTAATCATGAATCGTGACGAAACGTTTATCCTTATTATGACTAATTACACCGTGAATTCATTAAATTCCAAATTAATGAATGCCGGGGAGACTTTATACCATCCATGGCATTATGCAACAACTTTCCAAAGAAGTCCCCAGAAACTTACCAAATACGACTAGCAAATGTTCATTTATCTTAACAACATGTTGCAAATCGTGACTAGATACTGTCTTTAGTAGTGCTGCATCGACGTGCACGACATAACTACACGAAATAATTAGCAAAACTTGCAAATTCATGATGATCAAAACAAAACTAGACGTCACACGCCGACTCGAATCAGCCACATAAACAATTCGAACAATCGAATCCCGAACGGCGCTCCGACTACAAGACCTCAATTCAGTCCGGCTTTCGCCATGTTGCTATGCCAATCATCAGCACACCTTTCTTAAATTTTTCTTCGATTTGGACTATTAATCCAAGGATTATAACGACGAGGAATTGTTTTACGGTAAGCTGAGCGCCTGCTTTACTAAAGGTCATTATCGATCAATCGAAAACTTAAGGATTTTTGCCCCGAAAGTACCTTCGAATTGTGTGTATGACTTCACCCATTTGGCCCTACATAATCGCGATGCTCGTAGCTGTCACTTCCAAGTAAAAAAAAAGCTACTTGACTTTTATAGTCAAAGCGTAAATAATGTGATGAAATCTCTGTTAAAATCACGTTGCTAATCAATTATAAAATCGATAATTTCGCAACATGAATGCTTGGAATGTATCACGAAATCTCGCACATGAATTCAATTGTTGCTAACCTTGGCTTTCACTTTTGATCAAATTCCAGTAATCGACAGATTGTTTTTCAAAATAGTTAGTTTTCGAACAATTAGTGCCACTGACCTTGTCTCCATATTAATGATTAAACTAACTCTTATAACTTGTACTATATTTAGTTTACAAAAATAAGTTTCATGGGCGTCAATATTACTCACATTTGTGTCTCATGTTGAACTGCCCGAAAAGGGTTAGGTGTTCTATTTCTAATGTTTTTGTCATCATTTCTTTGCGCAAATACCCTGATATTTAACTACAATCGTCGTTATGTTGCATTTTAGTAGCTAGAAATCCTCTATAAATACGTTGACATGTTATACACACCCCATGGTGAAAAATGCTTTAGGTCATTGAGCTGAACTCACCACTTAGATGTTGCAGGTCACCTTAGGCGTTATTAAGAGAAATTATGGTGCAAAATTGAAGGTTTTTTTTCTTCTTGTGTTATGTCCTGGATAAACATAAACGTTCTCACTGTGTCCAGCTGTTTCCCAAGCTTCTCAATTTGGCAAGTAGGTATATTTACCCCAATAATTTGAGGATAGACGGTTGCAGGTGTTTTGATGCTACCGAACAGGAGCACTTTGCATCCCTAAAAGAAAAAAGAAAAGTTCAAAATTCTTTCAATTGATATGCAATCGCTGATGTCCTAAACAACTGCAGGGTTAAATTCTCCACAAGTCTTTTTTCCTGAAAGGAAAAGGCTTGTCTCCACAACATATCCATCCAGTTCTACAAATCAACCATAACTCAGACTTCCTTATGACCATAACTTGCTTTGAGTATGTGTACCTCGAAACAATGTGCTTTTCTACACAATTCTTGACCTCTTTGTCTTATTTGGTTAGTGAGGTTATTTGACTTTGCAACTAAAAAGTTTATTGCAAGTGAGATGTGTTTTTTTAGGTGCGAGGAGAACATTGCAGATGTAAAAATCACTTTTTTGGAGACATATATGGGAAAACTGGAATATGGATAAACAACAATTCTCGAGTTTTTACACATTTCGTGTTGGTTTCATTATTGTAATTGGAAAGTCGGGTTGGGAGCTGTTTATACAAGCCACGTTTTATTCCTCTCGTATTCTGTCTGTACAATTGCCTCCAGCTATGATTCGTACTTGGCATGGCAGGTACATTGAAGAAGGATGGCAGAAACGTCTCAGGCAAGGTAGTACGACACGCACATGTAGGCTAATTCTTTATGGCTTCGCTCATATAGAGTGGCGAGCCAAAAAAGATGTCAAGTTAGCGAGGTTCAGTGACACATGAAGACTTCTATTAGGTGTTTACCCATAATTGCGAGTTTCCTGGGTGCTATTTGTTTTGAATGAGCGCTCACGGTCTCACGTTAAAACGACAGACGTGTATTTTTATTCGTTGGCTCGGCACTTTTTTAACTAATGTACGGTATATTGCTTTGCCCTCCATCTGTTTACACCTGTGACGTTATGTCTTATTGCATATTTATGTATGGTAGTCCAAGTCTGCTATTAGTGCCATAGACTGTATCGCGCGTCAAAGCATGGCCATTAAACGAAAATGATACACACTTTAACGTCACGTAAGCAAAAAATAACTTATTTTGCAATTTGCAGGTGCCTTGCACATCACAGATGGAACCACAATTCGCCCATATTCATAATTTGCTTTATTTCGGTTCAGCACCTCTGGCAGTGTCTAAATTACCGCCCTTAAAATCAAAAGCTGGCTTTATATTGTTTAGTGAAGGAAGATGATTTTGGCTATTTGGATGATTGGAGGCTATTGATAGAATTCTATTCTACAAGCATCTCTAACAAGGCAGCATGATGAAAGCAATTCTGTGCTATTCTGAATGTGTACTTTGTTGTTGCAATATTGCATTTTTTTTTTTTCAATAAGACTTAATTTTCACAACAGATGCTCAAAAGGCAAATGCAGTGTACATATTTTTTTGAGTCCAATTGTATTTCAGGAAGTTCATAGGCACAGAGTCCAAAATCAGAGCTATAAAATGCACGTTTTGCCTAATTCGCCGAGGGTTAGTCATTCGATACATTATGACCAGTGAATAGAATTACACAGGAAAAAGATGCGAATTGTTTTCGTTCAAAAGCCACATATCCTGTGATTTTTGTTCATCACATATTATACCGGTATGTGGGCCTAGGCTAACTATGCATAATAATGCTATTTAGAAACTTTATGACAATTGTTACTATGTAGGTCTGTCAAGGGACGAGGCTGCCAAAAAAATACATTATACCATATAGCAAAATTTTAAGATGACTTACAGATATTTTAACATGAAGTCGCGCACTGGTTGAACCTTAGATTTTAGATCTAGCAGGCTTTGTTGACTTTGTCTAAATGTGGTAGCTACCAGGCCTGCATATAGCTCAAGGTAAAATAACACGCACATATCAAAATATTTAATATGAAAACTAGCCTACGTGCTAGAGTTTTATGCTATGTCGCTGTAGCTTAGACAAGTTATGAACGCTAGATTTATAGCTCATTTACCCTTGCTCGAGATGTTATTTAACTAAAATATAGTTCCTGCTTCCTTCATCCTTTTTTGCCCCCACAAAGCCCTTAAAGTCTGCTGAAAGGGTGATGGTTAAATGATGTACTGTATGGTGTCATCTGTTTTACGTATACTTTTATCTTTGCAGGACTAACAAAAAAGGCAAAGTGGCTTCACAGATTACCGCCATAAACATGAGTGAGATCTGGGTGCAATGTTTTACTTGCTGTTGGACCGAACAACCCCAGCCTGTGAGTAAATCTGGCATCGCATTCACTCTCAGAGCTGCTACGAGGCGAATTTAATCTGCTGTCTTTCAGTTTGCCCGACCAAATGTTTATTTATCTCCCACTCAAATGATGTAGAAGCGACGACGGCGGATAGACAGGTCGATGATTGGTGAACCTATGAATTTCCGACACACTGGGCATATAGGATCTGGAGACATGCATACGTCGGGCGGGGCTAATGTAAGTATTATATAGGACAACATAGTGTTTGCTTATGATGTTGATAATAGAAAACATAGCTAGTAGGACCAACAGGTGTGGCAAGCATTAATAAAATGCAACATTTGGCAATTGCTAGTGTAAACCGAATTGTTAGCACCTTGGAAGTCAGAAATTAAGAATGAGCCTTGTTCCTTGAATTTTTCCAGCAAATTCATCGCACACTCTTGCTAATGTACAGCTTTTTATATTTTCAGTTAACAGCTATACAAAATCAGATGAGGTCTAAAGGTGGCTATGAATATGCAGTGCCTGTTAGTATGCAAATTGCGGTTGGAGGTCTTCAAAAATAAGTAAGATGTCAAACATTTTGGGCAAATTTTTAAAACGCTTATCTCTAAATTTTGTTTTGTTTTCTCCAGTAAATGATAACGCTATTCAGGTGAATGAAGATATGCAGTTGTAATTCGATTGTAACCATTACTTCGGAAACTCAAGTCTGTTGAGAGGTTCCCTCATAGTACAGTTGGCAAAGCAATTGGCAGCATTTTTGTGCTTTTTATTTGCCCAGAGCTGGACTGAGGGAAGCGGACAGCATGGAAACTATTGTACATGTCTTTTTTTAAATGTATATTTGGAAGTCCCTTCTTCTTACCCCCTTCCCTTCTTTTGTAGAATAATTATTGGAAAATGAGTTTTATCACAATGTCACGCGCACTAGAACCTTATGCACACGAGGGTGTCAATATTACCCTGGTGATATAAAACCGATAGCAAACAAGACTTATCTCAACGTAGGAATGGATTTTATAGGAAATTGGTATATATATATATAGGGGTGGGTATTAATTTTATGGGCCTGTTACCGACGTCCCTTGTTCAATCGACGTGTCCCTCCATTGTTACCATATGCAAAAAAAAGCATGCCGGCCACTTTTTTTAAATGAGAAATCCGCATCTATTGAGCATTTACACTTTTTTTTAGAAAAACTTAATTGTTGAACGATTTATCGAAACTAGCTTTGATTAATGGTAACAACATTGTGTAGCCTTAGCACAATTCTAAGTATTGTATCATTGCCAAATTTTTATCAGAATTTTGCAATGGAGCCTGCAGCAATTTATATAATTATGTACAACCAGTGTTCAATTCTTTTACAAACGATGGCATTCCAGTATTTGTTACTTTTATCCCGATTTATAAACGATAAAGGGCTAACATGTGCTTAAAATGGAAATGTAAGGTTGACAATGACAGCTTTTGTCTAAAAACGTGGCCTGTAAAGGAATAGCATGTGTTTTATCAGCATCAAATGCTCCAGAGCCCTGGCCTTATGTTTTTACGCGTGTTAAATGGCAACTTCATGTATTATTATTACGCCTTTGAAATACGTTTTTCAGAACAAATAAAAGAATACCAAATATTGAAAATAGAGTTAATGGAAAACTGATTAAATTAAAACTTACCAGAGATCTGTACTTGTTTTTCATTTGTGGCACTTTATCATGCATTATAGAAAACAACTTTTAGGCATCTGAAACATTAACAAGAATCAGACACTACTGTTAATCCACAATTAATAGTTTGGCACCATGATAATGTTGGAAAACAATATGGTTAACATAATGAATGACAGGTTTTAACGACTTACCCAATGAATGAATATACAGCAATTGTAGGATGAATCTTACAAGTGAGTATAAATAGGTATTCCAACAACAGGTCACTTGGACAAGCAACAGAACTTCAGGACATGCTCCAAAGATACCAGACTGGGGATAAATCTAAAAACTGAATTGTCTAGCAAAAGTTATATTATTAGCAGATAAATTTAATTTTAAGAATTTTCTTGACTCATAATTAAACTAATCATCCCTGAAAGGTGGGTTTTGCATCTACAGAGTTGCTATGGCCAGTTGTAAAAAGTAGTGTGTTCAGTGGTGGTGTTATTTAGCTAAACGTTGCATTGAGAACTTTGCGAATTATTTCTACTAAATAGCTGGGCAAATTTAATACTCGTACATAACGGCACAAATAAGTCTTGAAAGTGGTGATGGCAATGCATGAGTAAATACGGTAATTCATCTCATAACTATTCCATTCTCGAGTTTTGAAATTTCGACAGCTTTTATTCCTAAAAGTTTAAATAATTTCCCTCGTGACTTCAGTCGTGTGCTCTGGGACAACTGGACACTGCGATTCGCAGCAGCCACATCTACCAAAACCCACCTTAATGGCGTTTCTATATCATAACCCATCAAGCATTCACGTGCTATATGTATGCTTGATCAACTTACGAGCCATGTTACCAAAATCTTGTAAATAAAAACAATATCCATGGATCAACTTCTTCATTAATTACAAAGTTAAGTTTGTACAACTTGACTTTGTTTGAGATAGGCCAAAACAATAAACAAAGAATCCTCAAATGGTTTTACCGGTTTTTTTTATGAACGTTGTACTGTACATTATGATAAAATTAATAAACACATTACATCGTGACTGGTCCAAGATTAATCATCTTCCTCACTCTCTTCTATACCTTTCATTCGTTTCTTCTTTGGACCAACATCTTCACCAGAATCATCATCTTCACTATCAGACAATGCTTTAGCCTTTTCTAATCGACGTGCCCTGCGATCGTCGATATCTGATGCATCACTATCTGACGAATAAATAGGTGGACGGTTTTCTGGAAAAAAAAGTTGCCATTGAAAACTCGCGTGGAACAGTATGATACAAAAAACTAAATTGCGGTACGCAGTGATGAGTTATGCATGGATATATTACAGGTACAAAGCATTTTCTTACCTCTAGCCCCTTTCTTAAACTTGTTCTTAATGGCAGCAAGTGATACAGCACCATCATCATCCTGTTCATCATCATCTTCATACCTGTCCGACTCCAAATATGAGGAATTAATTCCTCTAGATAAAGCACGCTCCTTCATTCGCCGTTGTTTACTTTCCCTTCTTATGGAAGCCTTCAGTTTATCTTCTTCTTTCTGATGGAAAATCAGTCACACACGGCCCATTAACAATGGAAATAACAGGCAACAGTCACGAATATACATCCACTACTTTTAAAATTCCAAACCTTGATCATTTCAGATCTATGAGCTTCAGGATCCTTGCCAACGTTTGGAAGGATTCGAATTTTCTGAGTTTTCTGACTTCGGTCTGCCACCGACATCGTGATTTTGCGATGGGTAAAACTGTCTGTAGAATGGGGCCTTTAAAAATAATAATTGACATAAGTTTGATAGCATCATATCAGCTGATGGAAGTAGTGCATTGATATTTTAACACACATTTATAGGTGTAAAGAGACGTCATTTTTCTATAAAATCCCTTACCTGAATGTTAGCTTAGTCCGGAACACAGCCTGTCCTTGTAGACCAGTTCCTTGTCGGATGAACAAATGATTGTGATCGCCTTGAAGCAATTGCTTGTGAACATCAAAAATTTCCGAGCCCAAATGTAATGACATGCTGGAGATGAGACATTTTGCACTTTGAATCGACAGCATAATCACTTGGCAATTATCGTTACAATTAAAATAAAGCGAAATTTACCTTCCATCTGACCATTTTATAATTCTTGCATTGCTTTCCTTTATAGCATTGCCACTTTCGTCAAATCCCCAACGCCATCGTACAGTGTTTTCAACCTTCAATTTTAATCTGGCCCGACCTTCTTCGTCCAACACTTCATCTTCATCTATCTCATCCTCGTATGTTTGGTGGTCAAACGGTCTGAAACACGTAAATAGGTTGATCGGTAACAATATGATAGGTGATTGTTTAAGTCAGACCAGTTTTAAGGAGTATTGCAAAATATTACCTTGTTTCAACACTGATGAAATTTGGTAGCTTGACAAAATGTATTTCTCTACCTAAATCAGTGCCAATTTTTGGGATTTCTACATCAATCCTTGTTTCTGGAATCTCAACCGGTGGTTCCACTTCGTCCTCGTTTTCTTCCTGAATTTTACATAGTAATATTTC
>JAQGAE010002768.1:0-16673 GCA_034696685.1 Julus scandinavius | reverse complement strand
AAAGAAAAATCCATTAAACAGAAAAATCTGGTAAAATGTTGTGAAATGTCATGGGCCTTTGTATGTCCCAACACATTTTCTGGACACCCTAATTTTCAAACAAAAATTAAGGACATCTATACGAGTTGGAAGGGCGGAGGGGAATTTTTGAAGCAATTTCGAGGACGTCTTTTTAGAATGGCCCCTACATCCTTATATCGAAACTCAAACAAATTTAAGACTGTTTCAAATCACAAAAAAAACTATTGATCAGCATAATGATATGTTTTAACACTTGATTTTAGCTACAATGAATTTTGTTTTCCTTTATAACCACTCTTGTGTTGTCCACTTTTGTATAGTGCATTGAGTTTTCTTCTTAGGCGCCCGTTAAGAAGACAGTCGCCATTTTCAAACAAGAATAATACTACGTTACCACTGTAGACAATACAATGTATTAAATACATGAACAGTCCGGTGGTAAATGCAGGAAATGCACACGAAGAAATTGCATTAACATATCCTGAATTTTATGCGATGGTTTCGAGTAACATGGGAAATTTTGACCGTGCTGAATTTAATGTTTAGAATTCTCGAGCTCTATCATATATTTAAGCTAGCAATATTTAGGTTATACCATTCACTTAATGTAAATAAATTCATATTTTTCTCCTCATAGATTTACAACACAAACGGGATTCCTATTAATAGATGTCAACCATATGTTTTATATCTCTATTTTCATCTTATTGAAAATGCTAGTTCTCTCATCCCTTTTAGCAAATGCGAGTTGGTGCCCTTTCAAATGGTTTCGTCTATGAATATATTTTCACAAATTCAAGCTCATTCACTTTGCAAACATCGCACATTTTGCGACGTATTTTTTTATCGAATCCGCAGTAGAAGTTAAAATTGTTTTTCTTAAAAACCATACGGAAACTGAGTATATTTTTACAAAGGTTAAACAGATCGATTTTTGGACTTAAATCTACGGAGGAAAAAATGCTTAAAATTGGAGTTGTATATATAATCCTACACATGCATTCATGGATGGATGGATATATCACTATATTGAAAAGAGGCTGGGGTTCTAAAACATACAAATCAAACACGAAGATCAATCCGATTTGAAATTTTCGAGCAAGACTCAAGAGACGGTAGACTGATAATCTTCTCTGCCTACATCTAACTGGAAAGATTTCGTACATAAGAACTAGGCCTAGGCTATACCTTATTTTCAACCTCTTACAAACTACTTTCAAATTTTTCATTCAGGTATTTCACATTGGCGGAAATTCAAATTTGTGCCGGATTACCTAACTGAATGGGTGATTTTATTAGGAGAAAACACGATGATGTTTAACATCCCTTTCAATAAATCCATCAAATTCATCGTGTAAATATTTCACCAAGTTTTTACAAAAAAAAACAAATTTGCTTTTTCTAATATACTGTAACTGTCAAGGGTTAAAATCTTTGCATTAACGATTTCTAGTTGAATGATGTAATCTTTTGGAACAATGGGACAAGGGCTTTAATTTCATAAGCAATATTTTTGCAAAAAATTATTTTTATGAAAACTGCAAACCAATGCAAAACCTACATAATTCTTATAAACCTTACGTAATCTATACCTAAGTTTTTTAAAAATGCTTTTTGTTTTCAAGCAAGATACTTTTATAAAACTTTTACAAATTTGGAAAGTAATCTGTTTGATATAGTATTAAACAAATTTATCTAACTCTTATTTATTAAGTTATGAAGATTTTTGGAATGATTATGAACTTCATTCAACACATTAAAACATACCACATTTATTGGGAAATTAATATTTTATTTTCGTACTTGAATACTACAAGTAGGTACTTATAATATTGAATTCCAAAATATATAAAGAGGATAGACTTGAGTATACGCAATAAAAAAGCTTAATAAAAATGTTCTGATGTTTTTCCAAGCAAATCATTCCGTAAATAAAATTTAACACGAAGTAGCCAATAAAAAAAAGGATAATAAAGCGTCCTTTAGTTTTATGAAGCTAAGTATAAGTCTGTGAGGAATCAATGTTAGAGATTTTTTGTCTGACATTTTTGTTGTTCACCAATCACAATAGCAGGTCTATCATTGGCCTGATAAGGACATGAAGTATATGACTTCTCAAATTGATATCGATTCATTTCATTGCATTCGCTTTATCATTTCCTTTTTAATGAAAATGAGCAAGGACCATGACAGCATCAACTTCTATAGGTACATGTAAACATTCCTAGAGAGCAGGAATGTCTTAAGAATGGCGCACTATATATTTGCGGCATTCCAACATGTTGTTTTCTTATTATACGTATACCATCGATGGAATATGAGAAATACATGAATGCATCACAAGGATGGATAGTATTTCTCCCTAATATTAACATCTCTAAAATTGCCTTGTTCAAAACAAAAGGTTAATAACTGAATAATAACCTCGCATAAAATCATTTCACAGTAATTCCCAATTAGATTTAAGTGGTCCATCAAAAAGAATATATTCGTATAGAAGCGGCTGAAATGGACTGTGGTCGTTAAAAGATAATTCATCAACCAGTAAATAAACATTTCATTTACCGTGATAACTAGCAAAATGTTCATTTCTGCAATCACCAACGCATATATATCATTGCGTCCCAATTACAGCTAGTGTAGAAAATAAGATTGACTTTCAGACTCAAATTATGTATAAAATTAATCCAGCTTTAGTGTTTAGTGTTGATGCATAATTAATTAGGAGAATAAAACTTCATATCAACATCAACAACTTTGGCGTGAATTAATCACGACGACTATATCATTTAATATTACGATTAATAAGAATAATGCACTCTATTTAACTGCCCTTAGTAATTAGGGTATACAACGAGGAAAAATATTGCATTAATTATTAACTAGCGTTTAATTACAAAATGGTGCCGTACTCTTTTATGTTTTCTGGCATCTTTGCAAGACCACTGCAAAGATGAGAAAATAGCAGAGATAAGAGTATTAATAATGCATCACGTGCTTTTAAGTAATTATTATTGAATTAATAATGACTTGACTTCAGGCCGCGTGGGCTACTTATTAAATATTTTCAACAAACATACAGTATGATATAGTTTAATAAATGATAATTTGAGGATATAAATTTTAACTAATGAGACACGGTTCAGATTTGGAAACAGAAAAGCCATGATGGTAAGGGGAGGAGTGATGATCAGTGTAATATTACAGTGAAATATAATTTCTATAATAGATTCTATATCCTAATGTACCAGCATAAGGTCGATGACTACAGGAATGACTGGATGCACATCTCAAAAAAATAAATTTCAGAATTTCAATAACTTAATGACTACAGGCACAGTAACATTGGCAATGTAATGCATCTGTCAACCCTATACACCACATCTGTTGCACTATTTTTCTGACAACTACAAACGCCTCGATTTATGGACATCTCTACTTTGTTTCCCCAAGATATTATGTGAAATTTGTAGTCATAATATTGATTTACAGATCAATTATCTTCTCTTGGAATATTAAGAATTAACTGAATGGTTTAAGACACTTTGACATGTTATTGCTGCATGTGACAGGTCTCATAAGTTTGTTAACAGAATCTAACATTTATTGCTGCCGGACAAGAAGCATTTCTCCGATTGCCACTGAAAATTATCGCCAAATCGGCAATATATGTCAACTCAAGAAAGATCATCACAAAACATTACGATCAAATTTCCCTCTCGTCAACCATGTAATTTAATTATTTCACCCCTCCAACAATTTAATTCTAGATAAATCAATAGGACAGAGAAATGTAACCTGTAGCCAAAAATAACTTCCTTAATTCATTCAAATGAACATTCCTGGAATCATTTCGTCCCTAACAACATTACATAATGTTGTTATTTTACGAATGCATTCGTAATGTAGTAACTTACAGTAAGGTGACTGTACGAGACTGTCTCAAATCTAGTTATTTCACTTGTATGCCTTAGATGGTAGACTCATCAATCATTTATATAATCAGTGGTTGTTTGTTGACGTTAAGGGCAAAAGGGTTCTCACGGCATATTCCAAGCACATCAATAATGCAATGATTTAGCAGAAGGAAAATATTTTTGCACCACTAAGCTACAGCGTTGTTTGCTTTTCTAACTTCTTGCCATCACTCTGATAATGCCAACAGCGATATAAACTTGTGATGTGCTACAGCATCTTCTGACATCTTAGTTTATTTATATATAAAACAAGGATGACATAACCATAAACGTTTTTCGTTCAATGAATGGACGTATGGAATATAAGTATTGCGATACTACAAGATTATAGAGTATAAAATACACTATCAATTCAATTCAACTCAATACCCTACAATATGGGGGTCGTACCCAGATTCAGGAGAATGCTCTTACGTCAGTAGCGACTTAGACATCAGTGTTTTAGATTGGATTTCTATAGTAAATGTGGACCTTCGCCAAGAAGGCTATTCACATGCAAAAAGAAGGACCAATAGTAATCATATGTCTTGTGTAAAATGGTGATTCCAAGATAGGTTCCAAGAGAGTGACTTATAGATATTAACGCTCTGAAGTTTTATTCTCCCGATTTAAACCACTGCGAAATAAATAGAGTAAACGTACATGCAATTGATTGATACAGGTTTTCCTTTACTTTCAACATTTATCATGTGGAACAATGTGCATCAGAAGATTCCCTCGATAATTCTCAATTGAAATGCAACTGTTGCAGTGTGAAAGCCATGCAACAAGGGTACGTTTTCGATAAGGTATCTCAGATGCCAAGTATATAAAAGCAATCTGTATACAATGACAAATGGTTACAAGTATGTAAGTCTTGAATAAAATATTCTCTTTGGCAAACAATTTCTAAACAAATTAGTAATAGAAGTCGTTCCTAACTCTCATGCACATGAAGGGCACATTCTGTACCAGAAGCTAATTATAGCATTACTGTTTGCGCTTCTTTGATGCCATTAAAGCTTTGACATACCTACATGTAAGTTTACGGCAATTTGAGAAGCCCAACAGCCGCCTATTTGTAGTATACGCACACAAAAAACCTAAATATGATGGGCAATTTTATGGCTGAGAAAACGTCATTTCGAAGAAAAATACACTGCATAGATGGTAAGAGGTTCAAAGTGGTTCTGTCTGTTTCTTAAAATGGAAGATTGCGGAAAAGTACTGGCTAAGTGCTTCTCGAGTAGAGTTAACTTAAAAACGTCAATCTTTTTTTTTAGAAAACCTTATTAGGAGGAAAACTGTATAAAAGTTCTTTAACTGGAAACCTACTCGTGTCAAACGTGCCAGAAATTTGGAAAAAATTATAAGTATGTCTTTCTTCAACAGTGCATTCAAATAAAAATAACCCGTGAGGTGAATATGCAACAAAATCGATATCATTCTGTGGTTACAGCATAGTTTTACCATAGTTAGTCAGGGCAACACCATAGTATGCATTTCATATGCTACATACACTAAAGCTATAAATGCACTACATCATCTCTCAACAGCTATAGTATAAGGAGAAAAAAATTCAGATTTGCCTCAAGTTGATCTCGAGATTTGCCTATCATGTTTAGAAGAAAAAAAACCGTTTCATCTCGATTATTGTAAACATGGAAATTGGACCTATAGCTGGTTAAGTATTTTATCTGAAATGAAGTAATTTCTGAAAAAATGCAATTTATTTTTCAGAAGTGATGGAAAAAATAATTAGAGATAAAGCTATATACACTGCAAGATGAGTTTTACTACTTGATATACTCTTTGATAATCAAGATATGAACAAAAGTGGGATTATCGAAGGTGAGCAACCAAGCATTGCATATTTACATTAAGGGAAAGCTTAACCTCATCTGTAGCTAAATCGCGCATATCAAAGCATTGATGCTGAAAAAAAAAATTGTGTTCCAAGCGTATAAATTAATTAACTAATCGATTTACTGTAATGACAACGAGATAACTACATTATTTAATCGCAAATATTAAAACTGCTACGATTGAGCTATGTGACTTCACTTTTCTAACCCAGATATGCATTGCAAATGAATGCGATTTTATGGCGGTGTTTGATGCATGATAACTAGAGAGGCATTTTAAACGCATTCAGATCGGGAGAAATGTTTAAAAACTGAAACATTAAACTAAAGCCAGTGTCCATCGCCTTGATGGCAAGTTACCATGGTTACAAAATGTAAACTTTAAACAAGGCACACATTGTGTTGTTTATTATACGTTTTAACGACACTTAAGGTCCAATCATGATTCCGAGGGCAACTTGACGACTGCCACTGGACTTAAGATTCACTACCTTGTCAGGTATGGTCATCCACACTTCCCACTTTCCCAATTTCCTAGAAACTCTCATCTGCCAAACATGAAACTTGTCCGAAAGCCACTATTATAGTGACTACTTGTTGTTAATGAATCTCGTCACGTCGTCGTTTTATAGGTGCTAATACGGTTGGAATGAGTTTTATGGTTCCCAAACTGAAGATTCTGCACGACAACCTGTGAATGGCGGCCATTTTCCTGGCAAATTGGGTTCCCCCATAACAATCACGAGTAATGCCTTCCATGATCCAAAGTGAATCTAGGTTGATTCTTTGCCCAACTGGGTTACTTGACCCTTATCGGGTATCCTTCGACCCCCATGGGCATGCTTCGGACACGATCCATTACCTTTAAACGTTAACTTGCATCCGTGTCCATCGCAGTTGTCATGGTTACAAAACAGTCTCGTAAAAGTCCGTGTAACTGTGTCACACTCTGTCGTGATCTTTTACCGAATACTTGCTTCTCGCCTCATTATTGCCCACAACGAAGCACTTTTCCTCGCCTTTCACCGTCCAGTGTGTAATCACGGCAGATATATAATTGCAGTTCCCACACTTCGTATTTGGTCATACTGTGACGTACACTTAAATAGGGTCCGTGCATTAGCAAATTTCAAATCTGGTGTTGTGGTCACCATGCCTGGTTTTGTAAGAAAGGGAAAGAGGCTTATAGAGGATAAAATATAGATCAAAGGAGTACATAATCTCCCATTATGGCAACCAAAAAGCTTTCAAAAGGGTCAGTTTACATATACCCGAATATATAGACATGTAGGTATACTGGTATAGGAATTGATGAAGACCATCTATGGATGTACTGAGGTGGGGTTTGTTAGCGGTTAGGCTGTTGCTGCTAAAACATAACTTCCGCATTTCACAGCAGTAAAATTTCCGGATTTCCCAGTCTTTTTTCCGAGTACTTTTAGCATTTTTGGTTTAACATGACCATGGGCTAAAAGTCAAATTAGTCATTTGCCACAATGCAATTGGCGATGATATTTTTAAATTTTTAAATGCAAAACATATTTAATAAAGCAAGGCTTTTCTTGACTTTTTTTAAAACAAGTCTCAAGGATTTAAAAACTGGCGAATGAATCAAGGTGAACATAGCAGTCAATAAAAACTTTTTTTAAAAACTCGTATTTTGTATACGACGTGTTTTTGTATATAGATTTGATTTCTTCTCATTGATGACGTTACATGCGGTTAGCATATCATAGATCCGACCTTATATGGGTAGAAAAACATATTGGCTTAGTTTTACTGTTTTCTTTTATCAATCGCACCACTCCTGATTGTACTATATATGACTTTTTTTTAAAAAAAGTTGACTAAGTTTAATTATACACATACTATATAGAAAAACATCACACCAATATGTATTGTTAACACGTTATGTGTAGATGCACGTGGGCATGAATACATTGCGCATTAGTTTATCGTGTTGGAAACAAATTTTATTTAAGCGTAGACTTCCGCTTTAGATTAAACCGTAACTTAAAAATACTACAAATCTGCCATTAGCTGATGACGAATTCTAATGGTATCTCAATGTAATGTATATTTTATTTACATTAGGAGCCTTGAGTACTTTAGTGTTCTAGGAACCAACATGAATTTGGTGCGCAGTTTATCAAAATTTCAAGGGTGTATTTAGAAGGATGGGAAATGATATATTGTATAGATATTACTATCTATAAATTCCACTATTTGCGTCCGGAAGAATTAACTGCGTTATATCGGAAAATCTTGCCACTAACCTTAGTTGAATATTTACTACTCAAGATAATGTACGAAGTAATGCACTTTTTTCACCAAGTACGAAATACGTTGTAATACGTGGCAGCGAGAGTCTGAGAGAAAACATTGATGTCTATGATATTATATTAAGCAAGTTAAAACATGCTAAAAACCGTAACTCAATTTATCAGTTCAACAAAAAAATTCCAGCTGGCAAATAATTTAGGATATGAATGTGATCCTTTATCCAAAAACTTTCCGCATTAGCTTGTCAGTCACTGTCAATAAACAAGAATTTTTCAGAATGAAATATCCATGCTTGTCAATGTTACATGTGGTAAGTGATTCATCAACGCGCGATCGATTACCATGAATTCTTTGTATTATAGTTTACAAAAGCAGTTCTAACCTTCTTAATCACGCCACAACCACGACCATATATTAACAACTGTCTTGACAGCAGTCAACTATATATTTGACAGCTGGGCATGGCACTATTTGAAAAATGCATGAAAACTAGTCTTGTTAAACCTTGTTATATATGTTATAAATATTATTATAAGACAATGAAGCTTCTGTACAAGATATACGATTGTCCTATCATTAGTTCCATATCCCACCAATGAAGTTTTGTAACTCTGAATAATGTGCAATGTAAAATGTGAAGCAAATTTTCTTATAAAGGGTACTACTCTCTTATTATGTATTGCTTTGACTTTATGAGATCAGCTAGTTGTTATAGGGATTTATTAATATTGCAGGTTTAAGCCTAAACAAATTGGAATGGAACCAGAGGGTGTTCCCAAAATGAGCCAAGAAGTTCTTGTACACCTCACAGGCAAACTTTACATTGTTTGTGGCTTGTGGCTGTGGTTTCCCTTCCTCAATGTGTCCAGCTAGTGAGATGGGTTTAGGAGTTATGTGGGATGGTTGGAGTGTATACACTGTGCAGTATCACATGATCATATTCTTAAGATGGCGCTTATATGTGTCGTCTGTTTGCATACCAGACGTTTTTCGATTACTATTGAGAGAAGAATCCTAATATGATTACGTAGCCAAGTGCTTGAATTTTTCTCATTTTTTATTCCAGTTGCCGTTGTAGTGGCATTCTTTTTCTGCTGGGCTCCATTCCACGCCCAGCGTTTGATGGCCATCTACGCCTCCAGCGACAACCCCTTGGCCATCTCGGTCTTCGAAGCCTTAACGTATGTTTCCGGAGTGTTGTACTACGTCAGCGCCACCATCAACCCCATCCTCTACCACATCATGTCGCTCAAGTTCCGCACAGCCTTCAAAGACACCCTGGGCTCTTGCTGCGGCAAGCGCACGGACAGGACGCACAAGTTCAGTTCTGTGTACAACTTCAACAGTACGGTGCGCTCGCGGGTACTCACTGACAATATGGAGACCACGCTGGAGACGCTGTTGCGAGAGGAGGACGTGGCGGAGGATCCATGCGTCAACGGCAAGCGCACTTCCTCCTCCTCCTCTCCCAACGGCAACGGCGGCGCTCCCAGCGCCTCCTCCCTCAAGCGTTCCAGCATCAGGAGCAGCGCCGGGAACAACAACACGGGGAAGTTCCGGGCCAGCTGCACGAGTCGTCCTTGTGGAAGCCCAGGCGTCGGCTGCAGCGTTGGCTTTGCAAAAAGCGACAGTGTTGGCTTTCTCAAGAGCGACAGTATCAGCAACAGCAGCATGCGGATGCTGGACGATGAGACAGTGAACCCCGTGGAGCTTTCAAACTTCATGGCAGAACTAAACGAGCGCTACGACAGTGTCAAGAGCGGCTCAGCGACAAAGCTCAACACGGTGGTAGTGGTGGCGCCACCGCCGCCACAGGAGAACGGTAACAAAGATAATGGTTACTGCATCTCGTCTTGCTAACGGTTCGCAAGCGCCTTCAACCAAACGCAGACGTCCCTGTGTAAGTTGGTTTTGCTCTTAGTCTTAGGTCAACTATACCACACGAGGGGCCTCTTGCAGAATCCACAAAACCTCCAGGAACAGACCATAATAATGTTCATCATTTTAACTTAGCAAGTGTATACGGCAGTGCACTATTTACCATTATTATCTTTTGGTAATTTAGCATGTAACTGATTTACAAGATTTTTTCTCCAAAAACTATAATCGTTCCAACTGAATTTCTCCAGGACCCAGTTTTACAAATAAAAATCTTACTATAAAATATAAAACTCAACAGAACAATCATTTTCCAAATCATCAACATACTGCGAAATAAACATAAATGCAACTTTCTAATAACTTCATTCCTGTTCAGCACCCCCTGGTGGCGTATACTTTTAGCGTTGAGTACTAGCCCAAATTACTAGTACAAGTATTGGAGTAAAGAAAGTGGCCATATACATGTTAAAAAGTCTAATGCTTAAGCAGCGCACACCACCAGGGAGCACTGCAGAATAAAACAATTGGCCAATTTAAACAATTCTAAATGTATGACTTGCAAAGTTAAGTCATGGACCTATATATTCTTAAAGTTGACAAGTTCTGTGTAGGAACGGATGTGTAAAGTAAGATCGGGCAGAAAATTTGCAGTTTTTTCTGCAGAAAAACGTACATTTACTTCTAGGGACTTGGGACACGAAAACTACTAGCCCACTGCTCTCTCTCCCCCCCCACTCACCCCTCAGGCCTATTCAAGATAAAACTAAATTCACCCAAAGCTTGTCCACAGCATCTTTTATATCTTCACCTAAAGTGGCTCGTCACAGTTTTTATGTCCACTTGTGATCACTTGAACCGAAATGGTCCTAGTAGGATCTGGTCTAGCATAGACAATGGGCACTAAAGAACTAACGAATACAATTTTATGAGCCGTTTTTATTTTATAGGCCAATTGAAGAAAATCGACCTAAAGCAGGAAGGATTGATCAGCCAATGACCACATATTCTCAACCAAAAGATGTCGGACGTTTGATAAGATGTTGAAAAAATACCTTACAGCCTACAGTAAAACCAAGCTGCAACATACTCATCGAAACCCAGAAACGGAGCAAATACTCAAGCCAGTATACAATTATATTTCCACGTATTGAGAGTCAACCAATTTACAACGCAACATCGTGCTCGTCGTTTATTTCATTCCTTGTGATTTTCTTCGAGTGTAATTTTTTTTGAGTAAAATAAATAAGATATACACGACACGTATTTATAGCAAATTATACCATTAAATTAGTATTACATTTGTATTGTTCCGAAACACATGATAGGGCCGGATACAATAGGGAGAAAGAATGCAAAAGAAGTCCAAAAGTGAGTTGAATTTAAGTCATGTGACCTCTTCCCTCCCACCAGGAATTTTTTTTAAAGAACTATTCAATATTGCAATATTTTGCTATCCCTATAACATATAACATTTCTCAGAATTGGCATATGGATATTTTTTTTTAATTAAATAGAATTAATCCATGAAAAAACGTGAGAGTGTAATAAGAGTTTAAAAACAAGTTCATTTTTAGTTAGTAGGCCTATTGCAAAAAAAAAACAATCAATAACCTTTAGTTGCTGGAATGTCATATTCAAATTATGGCATTCCATTACAGGTAAAACTACAGTCATGCACCTATTTGGATGTTTATCTAATAAACTTCAGCTATATTTCACGTTAATTTTCCTAATCTGGTGACCAGTATGCAGAAAATCCACAGTTAGTAGACAAAAATAAAGAGGGGAAACACATTAACGGAAAAATCCATGTAGAACATATGCAAATTTCTTCACTGGTGAATGCACGCCCACGGGCATTGCACAATTTTTTCCTTTGTCTTGGTCTATGGCTTATATTAGAAAATGACGCCATTTTATCATGAAAATTAAATTTTAAAATTCAAGAAGGGATTTAAGCAAGATAAACACCATGCTATTCATTTTCATTGCAGAAAACTATATTAAAATGCTACAAACTAAGATTTCCCCCTACGTGTGATTTTTTCGTGATTGTTATTGCGCAACCACGAAATCCCCGCGTTTAATGACATTCATAAATCAAGTAATGTTTACTTACTTTTAGTACTTCACTCGTCTTTTCACTTCATATTGCATCATGGAACTTGAGAAGAAAGCACATTGTTGTCCCGCACCATTGATGGTTGCCGATTTCACGGAAAAGAAAACTTAAAAATAAACTTTGAAGGAAGAAACACGCACACGTGACCATTTCAGATTCCACGCGCTGGAAGATATGGGCCGGCCCACGGCTAAACAAACAGCCGTTAGCCATAGCTGACCGCCATCTAGTGTCACCTGTAGAACCTTCTTTAAAATCTGGAATGAAACTTATGACGTAATTTAAAGTAAATAAAATTTACACTAAAACGCAGCATTAGGCAGGCAAAAAAAAATCGCCAGAGTCAAATTAGAATAGAGTCGAATTGTAGATTCTTAAACTAATCTAAAAGTGGTACAAAGTTGTTTACATGACAACTTTATAGTCAATAATAGTCAGGGTTTTTAAGAATGTAAAAAATGTAAAGCCTGTTTATTTAAATGAACTAAATTTTTTATTTCTGGGTAAATGAGTTGAAAGTTTCAAACATATTTTAACAAGAACTATGTGCATTTAAGAAGTTTTCCTGAGATGCAGGATGTAGGTACAGTGTACATTAGAAAATATTAATCATCATTTCACTCCCTATTTTGAAAAAAAATATCTTCAGGTCAGTTTTGTAGTTATGATCATTTTCTCATTCAAAGCAATCTGATCTAGTCAATTTTGTATTGACAATTTTTATCTAAAACTAAACTCTTACAAATTCCATTAAAAATGACTAGCAATTTCATATACTATGTCCGAAAAAATAATGTTCAAAATTTCGTGCAAAAATCAAAATCAATACACGCAAATAAATCACAAATCCGGTAGTCATTTTTCTTTTTTCATTTAAATCATGTAACATTAACAATGGCACAGATACTTCAGCACTGCTTGTCCATAAATAGCACTTACTGGCATTATTTATACTCTTCAAAACAAAATGCACGTGTCCAATATTGTCCACTACAAGATTATAAATAGTCTTAACAACACATTCCTTTTACATAAAATATGCAACTTGAAGCCTTTTTTCTACAAGATACTTTGGGTACACTATGAAGGCTATAAAGTAACAGTGTACTTTTGCAAGTACACACGGTAATAAAATCACTGTTTTATCATTTCTCGGTCCTTTCATAATGTCCAAGTATCTGTGTAGAGGCTTTACTAAATGTTTATCTCAAAATTTACAACGCATGATATGCTCACCATAGACTTACAAGTAAATGTAATTACACGCTAGATTTGGAATCAATTACATCGGTAAGTTTACAGCCAATAAGAGGCAAAATGTAAATAAAATGATTAAAGCACAGAATATGTCATAATGCTAAGATTCTGATTTTATCCAAGTATAAAAATTTTAAAAATATCAAATTATCGCTAAAGGATTCTTCAAGACCCAACTTAGCATAATAAAAATACATTGCAAAATAAAACTCTGCTTTTGAACATAATTTTGAAAACTTTATTTGCAAGCAAATTAGTTTACAAGTAAATTTGTGTCCTCATTATATGGGATAATTTTATATAACAATTGTTAAAAATGATAGGGTGATTTATGTCAAAAATTATGTAAACTAGTTGATGAGCTTAACATTTATGATTCCTTCAATGTGCAAGAAACCAATCTGCATTCAGACAACGATTTTCAACTGTGATATTACCAAACTTCCACACTAATCAAATATGGAGGATAAGTGGACATAAAACACATTAAAGCTTGATAATGGCATTGCGGTTCCATGTGTTATGAATTAGTAAGAAGGACACGATAAGAAACGCGAACATCATGCAAGCCAATTTGTACTACTGTCGGTGCAAATGATAGTTGTTTATCAACTATCAAGTGCCAATTTTCATCAATCATATAAATAAACCATTGGTGTTAAACAATCAATCCATATTTAAATCTTAAAGAATTAATCGTCTGAGTAATTTTTTTAGCCATTGGGAGATTATTAACATATTTATAAACATGGTTTTGAAAAGTTTATATATTCTTGACTTATCTTTGAGAATTATCAACAGCGCTTTGCCCTAGTTAGAAAAGTATCAGCCACAACACAAATTAAGCTGTGAAGCCTTTGATTTCTTCTAAAATAGTTTCCAGTTAAACAATTATTTCTTCTGTATAATTACATTTCAATGTCTCTGACATCAGCATATCTGCAAATACGTATGCTGAAGTCATCAACATGTTAACTGTTTGTAACACGTTGCAGTTATGATTATTATTATTAATTTATGAAAGAAATGGTAGTACGGTTGAAACTTTGTTTCTAGCACACACAAAAACAGTTACAAAAGCGTATTACATAAAAAACACAATTGAGCAAATTAATCGGTGTAATTACCCAGTTACAAACTACACGTACTGTACTCCAGCCCAAAAAGTCACAGCAATTTGCAGATAGCATATATTAAAAACTTTTAAAATGACAATCTTTATGGTACTAGAATCGACCAAATACAAATAAGAAAACTAGCTCAATACAGATGGTAGAAGAGGGGCAATTCAAAGCTTGTTATTTAACCACTAATTATTCTATAAATAAATGCAATTTACGCTGACTATAATCTTATTTAAAATATAATTTGTTCCATCCGCTTTTTCTAGGATATCGTCATACAAAGTTTGTCATAACTTTTCAGACAGAAGTACGTGTGCAAGATTTGATTTTGTCCAGTAATGAAAAAATATATATTTTATTCTTTTTTTAAAAATATTGGCAATTTGAGGAGATGTTCCATGTGGCAAGAAATGGCAGACATTTATTGGTTAAAATCTTGAAAGAACTTTGTGGCAATACTTTTGTTTCCACTGAAATCTTTACAAATTCAGTTCGAATTGGAAAAACATTAGCCACGAGATCTACTAATTCTAATTTGTTTCAAGATATATTCAGAACTAGTTATGTAAAAATAATCCTCTTAAAACGTAACTGTCCTACTAACAAATAATAATAACAATAGCATAACAAAAAGCCAGATGATTTGAATATGGTGGATGAATAAAGACAACTGATCCTTGTATGAAATGTACTAAATGGCATCAATTTTGAGCAATTCCTGCCACCATATTTTGATTTAACTATGATAAAATGCCTCAATCTTAACCATGTTATCACAGTTAGCAAATTTTAGGCATTTAAATGTTTTGTAACTTTGAATGACTTCCCATCAATTGTCTCAACTGCTGAAAACGCAGTATTCATTTTATGCTATACCTGTATATGCAATTATGGATGAACATTCTGAATAATATTTACCAACTGACCTTAAAATTGAGTAGGCCTATATACATTCACTTCATTTACGTATAGAATCACACGTTTCCTTAAAACGGATATTCGAAAATTAAAAGTATATGCACACTACAGGAAAAATCCGTATTTAAGAATAGTGACAGACGAGTTGCAAGATTAATTAATTATCTTACTTCCTTTTTCAAATATTATACAAAATAACACTTCATGCAGGAAGCAGGGTACGCAAACAATAGCATGCAACATCAAAGAGAAGGCTTTCAAACTGCTATTTCTAGCTTCTATGCTTCAGTTTTAAGCACCATTTCTGTCATCTTTAAATTGTAATATATTTTACATTTTGTTTATGTTTACAACAGAGAGCATTACATACTGTATGTATTACGAGAATATTTTTAATATTTCAAATTATACTCGTGTTTATGTTTTTCTTATATTTAATTTGAACTGTGATAAATACAATTTTAAAATTAACTTATAACGTGAATAGATTTTAAAAAAAAAAATTAAAAAGTTGACGCTAAAGAACTGGGAATTGCTACCCTCTAAGCTCTTCAAGAACTTAATAATAAGCATAAATTAAACGACGATGTGAGGCATGTGTGACTGAGGCAAGGGATTTTCACAAACTTTTTCAATTGGTTTATGAAATATTCATAAGTATAGTGATTATGCTTAGCTTATGGCACTGGTGTATATTGGCTTATTTTTGCTTTCTAAATTAGGAAGGATAGTGCATGTTTAAATTAGTGCAAATTCAATCTAACATAAAAAAAATTGTATTCTTTTCAGGTTTTGAACATCAGATAACTTATAAATTGGAGTATTTATATTTCATTTAAAAGTATTTGCGTCTTCCCCTTGGTGCAGAGTTTAAATGAACTTATGGACTTTTTCTACTCCTTGACAACATATGACATGAAGATGACTATTACTTGCAAAGTTAGATGGGCACAATTTATAGAAGACAGAAATAATGATGTATCACATTCCACTCAATGTTTTTTTTTTGTTTTGGTTGATTTTTTAACGTTGGCCTATTTCTGCAACACGATGGCTAAACACCAACGCCAGGTGATGGGCCTTCAACACCTACCTGGGAATTTAGTCTACGAGGGGGGGGACTTCCACCCCCTCTCGAGAGGTCTTTAACGTGCAACAATCAACACGGAACCTCGGTTTAAACTCTCATCCGAAAGAGCCGCCACTTTGGGAATTTCTCCCATCCGTAAAATTCCCACCGACCTCG
>JAQGAE010002767.1:0-16679 GCA_034696685.1 Julus scandinavius | reverse complement strand
AGGTCGTGTAGCACTACACACGGTGAGTAGAACCCCAAGCTTTACCTACCGTTCTCGCTTCCTAGAGCAATCCTTAGGTCTGTTGAATGATCCCAGGAGGCTCTCCGAGCCAGCCTTTCTACCCCTTCCCTATTCCTCGAGATATGGTACCTGAAAATCGCGATCTTTCTTGGATACCTGGTTCACCCCAACCAAAGGTACCAACAGACTCTTGACTGGATTAACAAGGTGTTTAATTATCGAAAGATAGGTTGAGGATTAGCCGACCTGATATTGAAGATCGCTACAATGCGATGTTAGGTTGATCAACATCATAGTTGGATTAGTGATTATAATTTTCCCACATTCTCAAAGAAGATAAGTCACAGGAGCAACTCCTGTTCTCATCTTATCTCCCCTGAGACTGTTTTTCCAACTCCTTTCCTTGCATGTTGCATCCCCTTAAATACCTAAGTGCATTGTTGCTTCAGACAGCCCTGAAATACAACTATGACCAACCAGAAGCTGATTTGCATGGTTGTATACATAACCACAACAACTGTGCCACCACCATTGGCTTATGCAAATGGGATGTGGCAAGCACGAGTATAAACAAGGGAAATCGCGATTGTATTGCGATGTGGAGGTGGTGCTGAGACATAATTAAGAGTAGACATGCAAATGAATGTGGTCTACATATCTAAAATAGTTTGGATGCTAAAGCTAATGTAAATGAAAGTCCGAAATATAAACAAAATGTCACAAGAGCCCCCCGAAATTCCGAACCGGGCTTGAGTGGGACGTAATTTCAAACTCAAAGAGTGACGGTACGATAAAGCTGTCAAAATGGCACCAAACAAACGGCATAAATAATGATGGAAGGCGAAGACCACCATAGCCGACCAACCTCCAGAGTGGCAATACCATACGGCAAGGGCACAGGTTTCAAAACAACCTGTTAGACAAGAGATGATAAAGGTTTAATGGCGTGAAGCGTGAAAAGGATCCCTAAGGGACGCATAACAGCCTAAAAGCAAGATGAAGCCACAAAGGGCCAAGCCGAAGCAACATTATAAAATAATAAACCCTGTTACAAGCCCCCTTTTCCACATACATAAAATCCCAAAACGATTGTAGAGGTCAAATGACCAAACTCATACAACAGGATATAGTTGTGACCTGTGCCAACCTTATGAATACCAAAATGCAAGAATGCAGACAGAACAATGCAAGACAGTATGAAATACGAACTGGTAATAGGGCCTAAAATGTTTGGGTAAAATATGGTGAAAAAAAACTAGATGTACTCATCGCAGTATTTCCATCAAGACGATAGGAAAACATACCAAAAGGATAGGAATGCAATTAAGCTGACCCTGAGGAGAATCCCCTTGGTCATATCAATACCTTTGGTATGCAAAAATATGAAGAAGTGGTCTACCACCCAATGAGGTTTTGTATCCACCATCCAGGTGACCCTCCACTGGAGTCCCTTCCAGGTAACAGTTGACAACAACAAGCTGTGCCTGGGGTCCCTGGCTCTTCTTCATAAGCGTAGATGCTTCTAGTGAGGTTTGGTTAACCATCAGAACCTCTAAGCTATTTACACTATTGGTAGACTTGTTAACGTCCCTCGGTCTTTTACTGCACCTATTCGAACAGGTATACATTGTCTTCCCTTCCTCCCCGCACATATAACATCGGCAACCCTTGATTTATCTTGGTCTTGGATAACTGGCCCTTTCTCAAACCTAATATTGGGAGTTACAGGTTTAGAATCTTGCGAGATGGTACTCGCCTCATTCCTGTTTTCAGAACGGTCGCATCATCGAAAGGGACGACGGAATTTGTGTTGGCTTTTCTTAAAGGTCTTTGTTTTATCTGCGTCTCTCCGCTATTCGGGGGAATTAGATGTCGGATGAGAAGGTCTTGATACATATTTGTCTTTTTCTCTAGACAAAACTTCCGTTACATTATCACGGATTCCTAAACCGGTAGACGAATCCTTTAGTGGAAATTGTCTTCCGTGTATCAATCTCTGTTCTTTTTCACAAACAGCATCCATCATATCCTCCAAAGATTCATACTTGGCAGGATTGATTTCCCCTCTCATCTTTGGATGAAAACCACCATAAATGACATTCATCTGTGTTCTGTCGGAGACCTTCTCATCTAAGTCTTTAAACATGTCGGACATCTGGGACATGTAGCCAGAAATGCTCTGCCCATATCGCTGACCAGCCGCTAAAATGCGTGTCCAAATGGCAAAATCTGTTTTAGGACGACCATAGCGGTGCTTAATGGCTTGACGGGCAGCTTTCCATGTACGCAAGCTCTTCATACGTGAGTGCCACCATACTCTAGGTTCCCCCTGCATCAAATGTCTTATGAGGGTCATAGAGTCTTTTTCCGTTATGTCGAGATCTGTCATTAGATTCTCGACTAAGGTTATCCAAATTTCGCATTCTTCCGGTCCCACACCCATGAATTTATCGGTATGCCCCATCAGGCGCATAGCTCGGGCTGTGCCAGATTCTTTGTAATGTCCTGGTAGATGGTAACCGGTATTTACAGGAGACTTAGGGGCCGGAGGCCTCGCTACTGGAGTATCTTCTAAGGTTGGTGACAACATGCGAAAACAAGGGACCCCTTCCGATGGCATCGAGGAAGTCCTAGATAATCTAATGGTGTTTTGCGGTGTGAATCACGTGTGGAAAATGCTGGCAAGCCAGTATTTGGATTTGCTACTACCACTGGTGTATTCTTCACCATGTTTGTAACAGTGTTAACATGCAACATTGGAGAATTGATTTTCTGTTGCAATTGCTCAACTGCATTGGCTAAACCTATGTTTGCCTGCTGATACTCATGAATAGTCCTTGCATACTGTGCAGAGGATTCTGCAAGATTGTGTTGAAAAGTATCTTGCATTCGTTTTAATGTCTCTGTAAAACTGACATTAGCTGCACTGGAGATGGTTGGTGTTCCAGTAAAAGTAGTCCCTAACTGACTAACATGTGGCAGCTCTTCATTTACCAACTCCACTATAACAGGGATTTCAAAACTAGAGTCTCTGTCTGCCATGATACCAGTTAATTTGGTTCAAACAGAATAAAAACCAAGAATCATGCGCAAAAGTGAGTTACAATTTGTAAATGGACACTGATTCTGGGAATCAGGTGTAGAATGCGTGTATGTGTGAAAGGATATCGTTTTTGGTGACAGATTCACTACTTAAAATGAAAAAATAACGAAAAAACGAGTGTAATATCAATACTTGAATGGTATTGGGCAGAGCCAGAAACTGGGTGCCAATCTCCGTCTAGCGCTGGCCTACGAGTGCCAATCTGTGCATTCTGGACAAATCGTTTTTCGTGTGCTGCTCTACGTATAGCGGTAGCGAGTGTCACCCTGTGCGCAAGCGAGAAGAAGGAAAAGCTAAGAATTACAGCAAGAACTTTAAAGTTTCTTACTTACCAGAAGGATTCTTTTCCAAAGCAGCAGCAGTGTATAGTAAATTCAACAGAGTTTCTTGCACACCAAGAATCATTTCCGAACATACACTGGTATTCCTTTCACAAACTTGATGAGAATAGATCTAACACACGTTGAATATAGGACACAACAAATGTGCCCCACATTAGGTGCCAATTGCGAGAAACTAATTTCAGAGGATGACCTTTTCATAGTTTCTTAGGCCAGGTCATCCTAAGGTCATGTAGCACTACACACGGTGAGTAAAAACCCAAGCTTTACCTACCGTTCTCGCTTTCTAGAGCAATCTTTAGGTCTGTTGAATGATCCTAGGAGGCTCTGCCGAGCCAGCCTTTCTGCCCCTTCCCTATTCCTCGAGATATGGTACCTGAAAATCGCGATCTTCCTTGGATACCTGGTTCACCCCAACCAAAGGCATCCACAGACTCTTGACTGGATTAACAAGGTATTTAATTATCGAAAGATAGGTGGCGGATTAGCCGACCTGACATTGAAGATCGCTACAATGCGATGTTAGGTTGATCAACATCATAGTTCGATTAGTGATTATAATTTCCCTACATTCTCAAAGAAGATAAGTCACAGGAGCAACTCCTGTTCTTATCTTATCTCCCCTGAGACTGTTTATACAACTCCTTTCCTTGCATGTTGCATCCCCTTAAATACTTGAGGGCGTTGTTGCCTCAGACAGCCCTGAAATACAACTATGACCAACCAGAAGCTGATTTGCATGGTTGTATACATAATCACAACAACTGTGCCACCACCATTGGCTTATGCAAATGGGATGTGGCAAGCACAAATATAAACAAGGGGAGGCGCAATTGTATTGCGATGTGGAGGCGGTGCCGAGACATAATTAAGAGTAGACATGCAAATGAATGTGGCCTACATATCTAAAATAGTTTGGATGCCAAAGCTAATGGAAATGAAAGTCCGTAATATAAACAAAACGTCACAATGGTATGGTTTTATGTGTGGAATTAAATTTATTGACAGTTGAATGACAAAATGCAAACGGATCAGCAATGGATTATGACCTGGAAACAAAAGGCTTGTGTACTAAGGAGGTCCGAAAAATGTCCTCGTTTGCTCAACACCGCCCTTTCCTCTTAATTCCCATTTATCAATGACTGCCCGATATTTCACGTATTTGAATCAATTTTGTGTTGTCGATAGGTGCTTTTTGGTGCTCTGTACAACACCAACCTGATCAAGGTTCTATAGTGTTAGATACATTACAACTGCATGGAAGGTGCACATAAAACAGTAATATTAGAAGAAAAAAGTTTAATTACCAAACAAGAAACCACATCTTTATTATTTAGAATAGTGCAGATCGTCGATTTCTATGCAGTTATCTGCTAATAGAATAACAGTATCACTGCAGTACAAGATTAACAATTTTACTGCAGTTATACAGCCATTACAAGCTGCAGATATACTGCAGTATAACTGTTTTTTAGCTAAAGTATAACTGCAGTCCAAGAACGGCGATTTAACTGCAGTTATCTGCTAATTGAATTACAGTATTCCCAGATGGAAAAAATAATATGGAAAATATATTTTCAAAATATATTATTTATATATGGACAATATACTGAAATTGGCCGAATTTCTGTATATTTAAAATATACGGTAAATATATGAGAATATAGTGCAAATATATAGAATATATATGTAAACCATATATAAAATATATAACACAAATTTCTGTCATAAGCCTTAATTCACAGGTCTCATATGCCAATGGGTCCTTAATTCTACAAGTAACCGGTGTAAATAAAATTTTTTTTTTAAAAAAAACACCATGACGCTCTGCAGGGATTGAACCCACATACCTTAACTTCCCAGCCCAACAGCTTAAATACATACCTGCCGATGATTTCTTGCAGAAATAGCATTGAAAACTGTATAGGTTAGAGTTTGTGTGTAACTCGATGGAAATTAGAAAAAATTTCTAAGTTATTCATGCCGAAATATTATTTTGGTCAAAATTTTTAACACGATTGTGTTATGCAATAGTATGCCTAAATTTGTCGCGGCACACTAAAATATGCCTACATTTGCCATGGCACACTAAAATATGCCTACAATTGTCATGGCACATTAAAATACGCTTAAGTTTGTTGATGCACCTAAGTTTGTTGCGGCACACGAAACTATGGCAACATTTGTTGCGGCACACTAAAAAACGTCTAAGTTCGTTGCGGCACACGAAAATATGCCTACATTTGTTGTGGCACACTAAAATGCGCCGAAATTTGTTGCGGCACTATTCATTTCCAACTATTTATTTTTACAATAAATTTGTAATATATTGTAAATATATTCTGAATATTCATTTCCAAACTATTTTTGCAATATATTTGTCATATGCATTTTCAAATTATATATTTTAACAATATATTTTCCGTAAATACAAACTGTCTACATAATTCCGTCTCGAACAGTCGCATCTAACAGCCGAATTAGCAGACCTTGCAGTCTAACCCCTCTTTCTTCAACCGACTCCATTAGAATTTCGGCATCCTCCGTATCACTCTGTTTAAGTTCACCTTCCACCTCAATTACCACGGAGCATTCACCATCCCTGGATTCCCGGGCGTCTTTTTCCAACTGTGAACCACCCACGGGCACCTGACGCTGCTTCACAAAAGGCAATAGTTCATCCAACTTATCTTGAAAACAAAACATCTCAGTAAGTGGTAATGGAATCAATCCCGTACAGCGAGCAAAATCCCAGCCCAACAAGGCCACTCCATCTGGTTGACACAAGATTCTAAACCGATGTACCAATGTCCACCCAAAAATGGTCAATTCAACGTCACATTCCCCCACGCTATCCACCACGTGGCCAGAAACATCATACAATGATTTGCCCCTAAAGTGTCTAGTCACCGACAATCCAAGCATGTTAAGTAGTGCCTCCGATAATACTGAAACCACTGATCCTCAATCAACAATAATAAACACCGCTCGAGACATAATCTGCACCTGGACAACTGGCGACGAAATTTCAGTCTCCACAACGTCTTCAGACTCCTTCGCGTCAGATACACTAGGCCACCACTTACAGGGGCCACTCTTCAATTCTGCGACTGTGTTCCTGCCCATCCGTTTTGGGCAAAAGCGCTTGATATGTCCCGGTTCCCCACATGCGTAGCATCTAAAATTCTTCACCGAGGTACTTGTACTGGCACTAATACCGACTGATACCGGCATCAACACACCCGGGCTACCCACTACCGCGGGCGATGCAACTGCAGTTGGACGACCAAACACATAGGCTTCTTCCAAAGCTACCATCGACAACGACAAATCTTCTATTGTAAAGCACCGACGTCCCGCCAACCAAATGTGAAAAATTGGCTGTAGCCCCGAAACAATAATTTGTATTGTATCCAAAATCGGTGTATGTGGGTTCAAAGTTTGCGCCATCGAGGTCATATCAATTAAGTACTTCTGAACAGGCTCATTCTAGCCTTGACGCCGCGAAATATACTGCCTCCACAGTCCAGGGTTATACATTGACGATCCAAAAAACCGCTTCAAATACTCAACCAATTTAAACCATTGCATATTTAATAAACGGTCAGCATTCGTCGTAAACCATTTTGACGCATGACCGGTAAGGTGTCTCCTTAATCGTCGCGTATATGATGAAACAGGTAACCCCTCCGATTGCACTGCAACCAGAAATGCATTTAAAAAGTCTTTAATATCCCCAAATCAATTGTAGAAAGGGCCGTTCTCCCGATAATTCACAAAAATAGCTTGCTCCGCTTGTGGTTTCATTTTTGCTTCCATATCAATCACTACCTCCGATGATCGTTCAAAGTCCAAACAACCCGGGCGCCTATCACCACAATCCCGCACCACCTGCGTGACCTTCATCATTAAATCAGAGACCGGCCACCCCAGGCCTGCAATACTGCCTGCCATCGGTCCGGGCTTTCACCTCTAAGTTGCAGATCTCCATTCTCAAACGGGGGACTTATGTCCGGGTCCATAACCCCGTGTGTCTGTGTACCCGTCGGCACAATTGGCGTGTTAATACGTACAGCCTTATTCGAATGCAGCTCCATTCCTTAAAGTCCATGTACAGGGTGCGTCACGATAGAAGTCGACGCAAAACTGCACCTCCACCATGTAAGGTTCCAATCGCGTCCCGCTTGCAGAAACTACCGGCACACGCGACCTAGAGCCGAAACTATTTATTTAAAAGAACTAAAGTTACAAATTTACAAAAGAATACAAAAAGAAGAAAAAACCCGCGGGCAGCAACTTGCCAACCCCGAAAACCGTAAACTTAAAATACAGGTCGGATGCATCCTCCAGTGTCCTGTTTGGGCCACTGGCTAACCTGAACTGCCCTCCCTGAATCCTCGAGCTTCCCAGCAAACTTCGCAAGGAATGCTGGTCGGCTCGGGAATGCAGGGAGGGTTTTAACCCTAGACCCTGGTCACATTCCGTGTCCCACTCAAGCACCAGGAATTCCCGCCATGTAACCCATGGTCCCGAATTCCACACAGGGATGCAGTCATTGGTAGTCGATACTTAAGAAACACATAATATCTTCACCTTGACTTGGCCTATTCCGTCCTTACAAACTTTACCGAGGGTTTAAGTAACTTTCTATGGCGGTTAATGATCTTTATTGTGATTCTTTTTTATTTTTTTTGTATTCTCCTGTTTATGCTCTTCGAGCGTTGTTAATAAATAAATAAATAAATAAAAAATAAATATATTGTAAATATATTATATTTTTGAAACAATATATTTGTCATATATTTTACATATATTGTAAATATTTGTTATTTTTGAAACAATATATTTGTCATATATTGTAAATATATTATATTTTGCAACATATATATTATATATATTTTCCATATATTGTCCATATATTCTTTCCATATGGGTATAACTGCAGTTTTACTGCAGTTAAACTTGCAGTATACCTTGCCTTATACCGTAGTTATACTGCAGAAATACAGCAGTTATACTTCTGTATAACTGCAATTCATGATGGCAAATGAACTGCAGTTTGAAAATTGGCCGTTAACATCAAAATATTCAAATATACTGCACCAAACTGCAGTATATTTGAATATTACACAGTAAATTTTCTGCTGGGTGGTCATTTAAAGGGAATAAATGACCTGAAAATAACATCATTTCTTGATGTGATGGCGTTATTTTTAAAAAAATGGCCATAAATTGATGTCATTTAGACGACATTATTTGGTCGGATTGCTACCTGGGACCGGACCTGGCCGATTGGTGTGAAACATCTAATAATGTTATAACCATCCTAACTGCTATTAATGTACTTAATTTGAAAACACTTCCTCTATAAACAATACTTTTAGAAGAGTACTTCTTGGTAGTGAAATCACACTTTTCCTTCCCATATTCTTGTGTTTCGCCAAAAAGCCACCATTTTACACAAACAAACGTGGGAACACAAGTGCCGTTTAGACACACAAGTGCCAAACTTTTTGTCCCATTCCTACTTACACTCTCCCCTATGTTAAATGTTATCGATGATACCCAGTGATTGGGGGTGCTGCAGTTCCAGACCTATCCCACAAGGGGATTTTTCCGCAAAAAAATTGTACGGAGCCTCGTGAAGGCTCAAGGACGCCCAAAAGTGTATTTTAAACAGATTAATCCTTTAAAAAGGGTTTTTCAAAAATGTTTCATATGAAATTTACGTCTGTAACGGCGAGAAAACTTAACCCTTATGTTAATACCTTAGTATTTGCGTTGATTATAGTATAACGGCAAGATTTCTTAGTCTTTAGGGTATAACGGCAGGTAAACTTCGTGTTTACAACTTTATAGCAAAAACATCTGAGAAAATTGCGTGTTTACTATATTTTACTATGATAAAACTGTGTTTACAGCACATGAGCCTTCACGAGTCTCCGTACAATTTCCATGGTGGGAAAGTTCCTTTGCCCATTGATCCTAGATTCCCTATGCACGACTGCAGGGGCGTTGAGAACCAGGGCCAGTTAGGCACCCCCTCATTCGGATGTCCCTCATGGGACTCAGTGGGGGATGACTGGTAGTAGGGGGTCTGCTCCGGACCCTCATATGCCAGGGACGATCCCGGAGGGTGTTCCGGGATCCCTGTCATACCGGAGGTATTCCGCGTGTTCATCTAGGGCGGGTGATCAAGTCGTCCTGGGCGTAGCGCTCGATGCCGTTACAAGTTCGGGCAAGAGGCGGTGCGGAAAAGGCTTAAACAAAAGGCGAAACACAAGTGTCTAAGTTAGCGAGTGACTTGGAATGACTGCTTTGCTTCTTCGATCCCCTTGTTTTATAGTCGCGGTTACAGTAGCCCGTTAATGATTGACTCTTTAGATAATGGACCATGAAGAGCCAGATCATGTTACTTTCTAACATGTGCTTTCCCACGGGTGCCGAAATTGGGGTTTTTTCCGGCTCCATTGAAGCTTAATATTGACGAAATTTAGCGTACAGGGTGCCTCAATAGTGTGGCATACCCTACGTACTCAACTAACAGGTCGTTGTCAGTCTCTATTTTCCCATTATTGTAGAACGCAGGGCTGAGAATTTCTTCATATACATGCCCTTGGCTACGGTCCCAGCCTTTTTCCACAAGAAGATGGGCCGCACGGGCCACTTTGTAGAACAAGGTCCTTGGGGTGTTCTGTCTTCTTGTGAACCGGAAATTAAGTTCTTTAAGCTCATTAAAGTGAGAAATTGTGGCAAACGAACAGATGTAATTTATTAACTGTATCTGATCTTCCGCAATTTCCTGTTGGAGAACGTATTCTCTAACATATTCCCAAAATTTGAGAACTATTGGTTTCCCAAAGTCCTCAAAACAGGTCAGCATGGCGTTTGACAGGTCATGCATGACCACGGCTTGGAAGCGAAGGAGCGTATTGATGACGCGCCCTGACTTAGAGACCTTAAGGGTCCCTTCCGTGGAAGAGTTAGGTTCTTGCTGCAAAGGATTTTCTCCTTGAGATTCCGCCTCCGTTAGAGTTGGATTGTTAACCCAAGGTTCCGACCCAGACTGTTGTAGAGACTCCTGGGCAATTGCTTGTAGGAGCTCGTCTTGCTGATGGTTTATCAGCTCGCTGGAAGGGAGGATGGCCTTTTTTGGACGTCCCTTGGGCTTCCTTTTGACGGGGGTGGAAAGTTTTTTTGCTGCTTTTGTTGAGACTTGTTTTAGCTCGGGGGTAGAAATCAGTAGCGGCGGTTTAGCATGTCTTCCTCCGACATAGATAAGGGAATAAGATCCTTGGCATTGAATACCCCTTTTGTCTTTTTATTTAGGGTGTCCCAAACCTCAAAAGAAGTTGGTCCCTTAACTTCCCTTGTCTCGTAGGCCCCTTCTCGCTTCAGGTTTAGTTTAGCCGTAAGACCACGTGTAGCACAGCTACGCGCCCGATTTTTAAGCAGTACTTTATCTCCAACTTGGAAATCAGGTAGGATCGCCTTGCGGTTGTGTTGGAGTCTTCTACGATCCTGAGCATTTCTAATTTGTTCTTCGTTTCCTGTACAGTTGCCGACAGCTCTGATAGGAATTCTGAAAACGTGTGCTGGACAAACGAAGGGTCCGCACAGAATTCGCTAAAACCCAATATGTTATCATGGGGACTCCGTGGTGCTCTACCAAAAGTTAGATAGAACGGGGAGTGCCCCATGTTGCTATTGGTGGCCGTATTCATCGCCCACTGTACAGCCGCCATATGCAGGTCCCAGTCAATATGCTGCTGGTCTACTGCAATGGCCAACTTTGTTTTTAGCTCCCGATGGCGTCTCTCCACGGGGTTAGCCTGAGGATGGTAGCTAGCCACCCTTTGTAAATGGAAGCCTAAGGCTGCTGAGGCCTGATTCATTATAGCGGAAATGAACTGAGGTCCGTTGTCACAACGGACCTTTCTTGGGGTGCCATAACGGAGGCAGATTTGCTCGATTAATACTCGAACAATGGTTTCAGCCAGGGTATCCTTAATAGGGACCAGCTCCGTGAATCCAGTGCAGACGTCACTTGCTGAAAACACGTAAGTGTGGCCCCTGGGGGTAATTGGTAGGGGTCCCACCAGATCGATGCTCACGGTGTCGAATCTGGGAGGAATAGAGTTGAGATGAGATAGGGGCAGAGTCAGGGTAGTTGAGGGGTTTGTATTTCAAGCATTCCTCACACGCTGCTAAGTGGTCCTTGACTTGCTGTCTCATTCCGGTCCAATAGTACTTTTGGGTGATGCGTTGGACGGTTGCAAGCACCCCTGGGTGTCCCGCTTCAGGAAGGTCGTGATTCCATTGAATCACCATCTTCTGTAATAGGGCCGGAACCACCAGTTGAGGTTCCTCAGAGTCGGTATTATTGAGGTGTCTGTAAAGTACTCCCGTTTTCAAGGAGTACCTACGGTCACATTGCGTCTTGTTTTTTATCCCAGAGGGATCATCCTCTTCTTCGAGGTCATTTATGATCTTTAAACAGATGGGATCTTGCAACTGCAAGTTACGGAAGTCAATAGCAGACAGGGGCTGCTCATCAGATAGGAACAGATGGATGAGCACCACTGGCTCAATTTTATCTGACCCTCGGGACAGCATGTCCGCTAAATTATTTAGTTTTCCAGGGACGTATTGTACGTCAAAGACGCATTGCTGAATCTCCATGATCCACCGCGCAAGGCACCCCCTAGGTTCCTTAGTGGCTAGAATGGATCGTAGCGGAGCGTGATCAGTATGGACCACGAACGTTAGCCCATCGATATAGCCACGAAACCTCTGGATGGCCCACAATACTGCCAACGTCTCTCTCTTGGTAGTAGAGTAGTTGGTCTGTGCTGGGGAGAAGGACTTCGACGCATATTCCACCACACGGAATTGGTCTCCGTCTCCTTGCCCGAGCACAGCGCCCATTGCTTCCTGACTAGCGTCAGTATACAGATGGAAGCTGGAGTTAAAGTCCGGCTAAATCAGTACTGGAGCGGTGGTCAGATACCCCTTTAGCTGATTAACAGCATTCCTGTAGGCCTCGTCGAAGGCGTACGGTACGTCCTTTTTCAGTAGGTGATGCAGGGGGGAGGCTACGGCTGACAGGTTCGGGATGAATTTCCCAAACCATTTACAGGAGGCCAAAAAGGACCTCAACTGCTTAATGTTTGCTGGAAAAGGTAGTTCCAGAATGGCCGCTACTTTTTCTGGGTTTGGGCTGACTCCGTCAGGGGAAATCATATGTCCCAGAAATTTTACTGTATTTACGAAGAAGTGACATTTCTCTCGTTTTAGGCCTAGATTGTGATCTTGCAGTAGCTCGATCACTCGCCTCACATCAAACAGATGTTGCTTAAATTCATCGCTGACGATGAGAAGGTCATCCTGATACACTTCGATGAGGATATCAGAAAAGATCTTTAATAGCTGGTCCACCACTCGTTGACAATGAGCGGCGGAGTTTGGGGCCCCCATTGGCATCCTAGTGTAACAGAAGGTACCCAACGGGGTGACAGTAGTAAAGTATTTTTGGGACTCTGCATTAATAGGGATCTGCCAATAGCAGTTGGTCAGATCCATTTGCATCATGTAGCTTTTTCCCGTCACTCGAGAGATCAAATCATCAATCTTGGGTAACGGGTAAGAATGAGGTACCGTGACTTTATTTAGCGCTCGAAAATCCGTTACCATCCTAAATTCGGTGGTGGATCCAGGTTTGGCCACCAGCATTGATGGAGCAGCTTATTCGGACTTACAAGGAATTAAAAACCCCTTGTCCACCCTAGCTTGGACTTTCTCTATGAGGATACTTCTTTTCTTTGGGGAGCTGGAATACAGCTTGATGGCCATGGGCTTTGAACCGGGCCTAACCTGTATGGTTTGAGGCTCGACCAGTGCCGGACCACAAGGTTCTTCAAAAACCTCCTTGACATCTAGGAGCATTTGATTCACAGCTTCCACTTCCTTGATGGACAGTACAGCTCCTTTATTTTCTCGGAGGCGTACCTCCTGCATCCCGCTGGTATCAAACAGAGCGGAGAACGCAAAAACTGGAGTGGGATGTCGCACCATTGTGGGGCCAATTGGTTCGCGCAAGCGATCTTCTGGGAGCTCCATCTCTTCGAACCCCCAGGTCATCGACCCGTAGTTTGTTACTACCGACGCAGTGGCTAGGAAGTTGGTCCCTAACAATATCAAGGGGCCTTTGTAGGACGGAACCAGGGTTAAATTGGTATGGAACGTCCTTCCTAATATCCGCAACGGTGCGTTGGCCATATATACCTCAGTGGGTACAGGTGTTTGATCCGCCAGCTGAATCAGCTGGACGGAATGGGACATGGGAATTCCCATGGCCTTAATGCTCTCGTACACTGGTCCTCCTCCTACGCAGGTAGAGGCTCCAGTGTCTAATAAGCCTGGAAATTTTACACCATTTATTTCCACTTGCACAATAATTAGTAGATCCTCTGGATCTACTTGTTGCCTTGGAGAGAGCGGGTCCTGTTGCGGATTGACATGTGACAACCTGATCATCATGATTTTTGCTTCCGTCTTCCCACAGTCATTAGGGCATGTGTACAGATCTACGTTGGCTGTACTGCATATGGGACACCCTGTTTTGGTAGTTTTGTTGCGGGTGTCTGTTCCGGAGGTGTTAGGACCACGTGTGTCCTTGTTCCTTTTTTGGTTATAAGGCGTTTTTTCTTGATAGCCTGAGGTCTTTTTCTCTCCGTCATTTGACTGCGGGGTGGCATCATTGTTCCGGTACCGATCTTTGTTGGCCTCGTAGGGTCTTTTGCCCTTGTGGTTAGAGTTCTTTAAAGGATCGTTATTTCGGTTGTCCCCCGTTTCTGGTTCTTATGTTTGTTAGGGGATGACCGTCGCAGGGAGGCGTCTTTCTTCCAGTTATTGGCACATTTTAACGCGTGCTCATAATACTGGACTGTATTTATTAACTCTTTCCATGTACTCACATGGGCTAGTAGAAATCTCTGAGTTATTTCTGGATGTAGGGAATGGTATACCATTTCCATCTGCATCTCTAGACTGGGGTTCCGATCCATAAAATAAAAGCGTCTCAGCATATAATCGATGAATTGGGTGCAGTCTGTGCTGCGTTTTTGACGTAGCGCATGCAGTTTCTGGGGAACAAAATGGTCCGGTTCAGCATCTCCAAACCGGGCCTTCATGCGTTCGACGGCGTCCTCATAGGAATCCACCTTATCATGATGGATTTGCCACCAATGCATGGCCTCGCCCTGGAGTATCCAAAATAGGGCACTCCATCTTTGTTGTTTCGGAAGTTGATAGCTGTCCGCCGTTATGTTGAACTGATACCAAAAGTCCCGAAACATCTTCTTGTCGCCATTAAAACAAGGAACCTGAGCAAAGGTGGCCACTAAATTGTGGGCATCCTTTAGCTGAAAGGCCCTTTGAGGGGTTAGATTCCCTACCCCTTCCTCGTATGGACCATTGCGGGGCCTATTTGGCCCTATTCCTGGAGCTAGTGAAAGAGCCACCGTGCCCCAGGACATATCCGAAGGTTCCGGAATAGTGGCAGAACGCCCTCTCTGAGGACCGCTCCGCTCATGTCTCGGAAGGTCTATCACTGTCCTTACTGAACATGGGTTAGTGGGGGGAAAATCCGCCACTGGTCTAGGAGTCCCTCCTGGATACCGCGTCGGTACGTAACCTTCTTCCATGGTCCTAGGGGAACTACCCTTCCTGACAGTCGATTCATGCTAAATCCTCGGTCAAAATCCTCCCATGGATCTTCCTAAGGATTGGGAGTTTGGGGGTCTAGGGGTACGGTATGGGCGTTCCCTAGTAGCTCCAACCCCCCCATCTCTCCAAGTTCTGCTTCCTGCTTCGGGAGTTGACTGGGGTGATGGTATTGATGGGGAACGGGACACATGGGCCCGTTGTTCCATCTGTTGCTGGAGTTGCGCGATGGCTTCCTCTATTTTTCTTGCTCGCTCCCGTTCATGCCGTAGCTCTCGCTGCAGCTGCTGGACCGGAAGGTGTGCTTCGGAGGTTTCTGGTACGGGGGCTGCTCGGGTTTTATCATGCTTCCGTTGGTATAGCTCCCGAACCTGGGTAAACAGCTCCGGATTTGTAGTGGCTAACTGTTTCACCTCCGCCGGTAGGTATACCTCTGAATCCTGATTACCCCTTGGATTGGGATAGTAGTCCAGACGGATGGTACCTTGTGTCGGAGGGGCCGGTATAGCCCGAGATCTGCTTTCGGGGGTCACCCTACTTCCCCTTTCGGGTGGGTAGTCTGTGACTCTCGCTGTCAGCGTCGCCTGCATTCCGAATGTTGATGGAAGGTCTTGGATGAGGGTTTCCGCTGTTCTGGGAGGACAATATTCCTCCCGTGATAGCTGCCTCATCTCTTCTTCCTCTTCCGGATCCATAGGAGGCGTTGACGTTCTCGCTTCTACTGTTGGGCGCCAATTATTAGGCACCCCCTCCTTCGGATGTCCCTCTTGGGGATGACTGGTGGTAGGGGGTCTGCTCCGGACCCTCATATGCCAGGGACGATCCCGGAGGGTGTTCTGGGATCCCTGTCATACGGGAGGTATTCCGCGTGTTCATCTAGGGCGGGTGATCAAGTCGTCCTGGGCGTAGCGCTCGATGTTGTTACAAGTTCGGGCCGGAGGCGGTGCGGAAAAGGCTTAATCCTACTCGAGGGTTGGCCTTAGCGTTGCTGGCACGTGTTGACCTACGTTGGGAATTTTGTTTGGCAAAGTTAAGATGAATCGAAGTAAAAGGCTTAACTGGTTTATGGTCGCGTATTACTTAGGGAAACTGAGCTGAAAATGAAACAGAAACAGTTGGACTAAGTTTTAAAGAAATAAAAGTATTTTTATTCTTAGGAAATCATACGGACAATTTTAAGACAGTAGTTCGCAGTCTGAGACTGCTAATTTCTGAATGAGGGACATGGTTTGGATGTCCCTCTATTTATACATGTTGAGCATGTGAAATTAATTACTAGCTAAGACATGCTATATTTAACACCCATGCATTTCGGAGACAGTGGGGGCCAAAATGAATCTAACGATGTCTTCTTATGGTGTCTTTCCAGCTCGTCTCCTTTTGGGCCTGTGAAGTGGGTCACTTCGTCTGTCCTGGCGTCCGGTGTCCCTTGTCCATTGTTGCTGGGCGTGGGATCGTTGTTCCTGAGGGTTTGACGCGTATGGAGGTCG